>JAVJIF010008239.1:0-137817 GCA_038442645.1 Agave tequilana
AGCTTGAGCCCATGTGCGGTTCCCGCACTTTTGGCGCCAAAGAAGGATGGTACATGGCGTATGTGTGTGGATAGTCGTGCAATCAACAAAATTACCATCAAGTACCGTTTCTCCATTCCCCGTCTTGATGATATGCTGGATCTGATGTCAGGTGACAAGTCTTCTCCAAAATTGATCTTAAGAGCGGGTACCATCAAATTAGAATCCAACCAGGGGATGAATGAAAAACCACATTTAAAACTAAAGACGGTATTATATGAATGGTTGGTTATGCCCTTTGGACTGTCCAATGCTCCTAAACCTTCATGAGAGTAATGACCCAATTGTTTCGACCGTTTATCGGTAAATTCGTGGTGGTCTATTTTGATGGCTTCTGATTTACAGTCAAACCCAAGAGCAACATGTGGGACATCTGAGGCAAGTCCTCTGCACACTTCAGGCTAAGAAGTTTTATGCAAATCCAAAAAAGTGTGCTTTCTGTATAGACAGGGTTATCTTCCTAGAATTTGTGGTTTCCTCGAGGGGGTTTCCGCGGACCCTGAAAAGGTAAAGGCAATAACCGATTGGCCACAGCCCGAACGATTAGGAAAGTCAGAAGTTTTCACGGGTTAGCCACTTTCTACCGTCGGTTCATAAAGAATTTTAGTGCTATTATGGCACCTATAACTGACTGTTTAAAGAGTGAGGTGTCCAGTAGACTCCTGCTGCCTCTAAAGCTTCGCTGAAATAAAGAGGATGATGACGGAAGCTCCCGTAATGCGCCTTCCTGACTTTTCAAAAGCTTTTGAAGTAACTTGTGACGCATCGGGACTGGCAATAGGTGGTGTACTGAGTCAGGAAAGCCACCGGTTGCTTATTTCAGCGAAAAAACTAAATGATGCCCAGCAACGCTACTCCACCTATGACAAGGAATTTTATGCGGTTATATAGGCTTTGCGCTACTGGAGACATTATCTGTTACCGCAGGAATTTGTGTTGTATTCAGATCATGAAGCGCTAAGGTATCTCAACTCCCAGAAGAGACTGAACGCGAGACATAGCAAATGGGTGGAGTTCCTACAGGATTACACTTTTGTTCTCAAACACAAAGCAGGCATTGAGAATAAGGTCGCTGATGCGCTGAGTCGACGTGTCACGATCTTGGTGGCAATGAGCATAGAAGTGGTTGGATTCGAGAAGTTAAGAGAGAAGTATGATTCATGTCCCGATTTGGGAAAATTTATGCCACGTTACGAGACGGCCCTGTCGTGAGATGTACGATTTTCTCCTTCAAGACGGTTATCTATTCAGATTCCGTAAGTTGTGTATTCCCCGTACGTCCCTCAGGGATTTTCTCTCTTGGGAAATACATGCTGGAGGTCTGGCGGGACATTTTGATCAGAACAAGACAATTGAGGTCGTTGAGCACTGATTTTACTGGCCGAGTCTGAAAAGAGATGTCTCTAAAATAGTAGCCAATGTCGCACGTGCCAACTGGCCAAGCAACAAAAGCAGATTGCCGGACCTTACACTCTTCCTGTACCTAATTGCCCCTGCCAAGACGTAAGCCTAGACTTCATATTAGGATTGCCAAAAACTCAGAAAAAAACACGACTCTATCCTAATAGTCGTTGATCGATTCTCGGAAAATGGCTCACTTTATCCCGTGTTTCAAGACCTCAGATGCGTCTCGAGTAGCTATCTTGTTCTTGATAATATCGTCAAGTTACATGGGATACCTAAAACTATGGTGTCTGATAGGGACGTTAAGTTTGTTAGCTACTTCTGGAAAACACATGGGATAAGATGGGCACCAAACTGAAATTCTCAACAGCCTTTCATCCACAGACCGATGGCCAAACCGAGGTAGTAAACAAGACACTAGGAAATCTCCTGAGGTGTCTAGTTGGAGAAAATTTGAAAACTTGGGATCTCATTTTTCCTATGGCTGAATTTGCATATAATGGATCTGTCAATAGGACTACGGGTCTTAATCCTTTTGAAGTAGTAAACGGTTTAAGCCCAGGCAACCAGTTAACTAAATTCCCATGGCTCATCATCATTCTAGGGTATCAGACTCAGCATCAGCATTTGCATCTCATATCCGTGCATTACATGAAGAGATCAGAGAAAAGATAATGAAAAATAATACTGATTATAAAGCTTCTGCAGATCTACATCGCCGATTAAGGAATTTAATGTCGGAGATTATGTGATGGTCCGCATGCGACTCGAACGGTTTCCACAGGAACCGTGAAGAAATTACACGCGCGAAGCGCAGGGCATTCAAGATTCTCAAGAAAATCAATTCAAATGCTTATGTGGTGGATCTCCCACCTGACTTTGGCATCAGTTGCACTTTTAATGTTGAGGATTTGGTTCCATATCGAGGTACTTTTGATACCCATTCTGACTCATTCGTGGATGAGCCAAGCCAAGACCTTCTTTCTGAGAGCCCCTCACTACCTCCACTTCCCCCTAAACTGTCATATGCAACAGAAAATATAGATTCTATCTTGGATGATCAGATTATCTCTACTAGAGATGGAGGGACGCGACGCTATCTCATTAGGTAGACGGAAAAACCTGATTCAGAAAATTCTTGGATAACCGAGGAAGACCTCCAGCATCTTGATCCTAATCGACTGGAGCGCTATCATAGCCAGCAGCAGTTTTGTCCCCCACACTCGATAGGGTCGAGTCTTTCCACCCGGGAGGAATTGATGAGGACATCATGCTGCTCAGGGGCAGATTCGATCGAGTATACGTCAGGAAGCGACGCACTGGTGTTCTTTGGCTTTAGATTGGATTTGTTTCAGCTTTATTTGTAGTAGATGTTTTAGCTTTATTTGTGTTCTTTTGTGGACGTTTAGTACCACATCGGTTATTTCCTAGTAGTCCTCTTTTGTAAAGCCTATATAAGGCCCCCTAGACTATTGTATTGAGATAATGGAATGATTAAAATTTTCTCAAATTATCTGGCTTAATTTTGAGTCTTTTTTTGCTCTCGAGTTTTGGGGTGAGAAACCCGTATAAGGGGTGGAACCCAAAATCTTATCTTGTCTCAATTTTAAATTTTGGTTACGATTTGAAGGTGATTGCGATCCAGCTTGGTATTACATCACATCTCCACGCAGTTATCTGCTAGCTAAGAAGTCAATGACTTGCTGATTTACATATAATGTGGCTACTAGCAAAATCTAAGACAATATCACGATGTATAAAACCAACTCTATTCAATTTGACAAGCTTATTACTAAACTGTAATTAAAAATACCGAAAGAAGTTTCGTATCAGCAAGCATGTTCATGAGTCAGCAGAAAGCGATACCTATACAAAGACTTCCATAGCACAAGTTTACCTAAGCAGAAGATCAATAAGATGCTTATTCTAGAAGAGACCAAATTACTCACCTGAGGACCTGTAAAGCAAATGAAGAATGAGGAGCAGAGGTTTCTGCTGCGTGTAGGTGAGGCACAAGGAAAAGTACTGAGATGAAGACTAATGAGGGGGCCTAATACTAATAAAGGGCCAGTGGAATGGTATTTGTCTTTCATGAGCCAGACTGCTTGCTTTGGTTAATAAGCAGTTGGACCCACGTGGCAACTGCAACGTCATGCCTTGTCTATGTTTGAGGATAGCTGCCAGATGAATCAGGTTGATCTATTTATCGTCTCCGTAAGGTACTTTTGAAATCCTTAATTTGTACGGTATGCTGGTACATTTGCATTTAATACTAATGCTCAAGGTATGGTGGTATATATAATACTTTTAAAAGCAAGCTCCTGATACATGCATATTAATAATCTCTTTATTGATATCTTGACAGACTGTATATTATAATACTTTTGCACTTTCGTAGAAGTTGTAAATGTACTAGGTACATTTGAATAATGATATGCTTGTTGGTTTTGCTTACAGGATCATCGCTGACTGTTTGGAGTTCAACATAAGTAGAGGACAAACATTATGAAGTTTTCCCCAACATTCAAAGTTTGGAGTTCAAGTCTTGAAGATTGACCAGAGTAGGAAAAAAAGGTAGGAAGATTAAAATCGAAGGCGTGTGAAGGCAGGTGGAAACTGAAATCCCAAGGGAATGGCTTCTGAGTTTTGTTTGTAGCTGGTGGGTTAGCTTCATCTGTGCTTTTATTCCAAGGCTTCCCTTGGCCTTGTTTATCATGCCATATATGAGGGAACAAAAGGATTCAGTTTGTGCATATGCTTGTTGTTATTACACTGCAACTCTGATTTTATAATCAGTAAAGATATAATAACTCACGACAACTGAGAAGCTTAGGTTTATTCGTCTAGGATTTCACTTGTCAGTAACCTTTAGCTGTGTTTTTTGAAGATTCAACTGATGGTTATGAAGGAATGTATCCGTTTTTCATCTAGGATTTCACTTGTCAGAAACCTAAAACTGTATTTTCTGAAGATGCAACTGATGGTTATGAAGGAACATGAAGGACCCTTCATGTTGCTCTAGCAAATTGGACTATACTCTCATCTCATCTTCAATTGTTAAGAGTTCTTGTATTATTATCATCGTATATTTCTTGCATGTCTGATGTTGCAGTTCTTTTAATTGCTATCAATAATCTTTTAAATAAGTGGAGTGTTTAATCTAGTCTATCTACCATTCAAGAGCTTGAATTTCAATTTGCAGATAGATCTATTATGTAATTTTGCTATGTATGATGTATGCTTTAATGTCTTGATACTTTTGTATTGCATCAAATAAATTTCCAGCCAACTCTTTCTGTATTCTTTTTTGTTTTTTGTGAAATAGTGAATCTCATAACTTTCATGAGAATGAGTTAAGATATGGGTTTGGTTAATAAATGAATGCGCTAGTTCTTACTTTAATTAGCAGTTTATCTATAGTACATAAATATGGACATCTCCTCCTCCTATTTGCACATATAATCTTGACCTGATAATTTAAGAAGCATACAATACATTGTCTCGAAACTTGAGGTATGTCAAAAAATGATTGTGTGTAAAAAATTTGAGCGGGGATCCTATTGGGTTGACGCCTGCCACAATATTCTTACTCAAAGCCTACCACTAAGTTAGTAGAACCTTTCTGAGTCTAGTGATGAGATATAGAAAATATTATGGTAAAATCTCAGTTCAAAGTGCTGATGTCCTGGATTAAGTAATCCAACCAAATTTGAATCGAGGCTTTGCACGCCCTTTAATTGAGAGTTCACCCCAACTTGGTCCAGCAAATGTTTCAGATAAGGCTTCAATTTGAAATGCAAGTTGTAGACCTACTAGAGATGTTCTGGACTTCTAGTGTCTAAAAAAGAAAGATGATATATTATTTTCATTATATTCATTTGATGCAAAAAACAGAAAATGAGAAAATAGTACAAATGTATGTAACTATATTATTCAATCATCCACATTCAAACAACAAAACTATGCAAGTTAGAGCAAATTTACTGATTATAATCTAACGCTACTCTTTGAAATTTCCTAGAAAAGAACTACAAGCGGACATATGCATTATTCTTCAGGAAAAAATAAGGATGAAGGTAAAGCTCTTATGCAGAATATCTGTTTCATGCGTTACAAGTTGAATGGTGCCAGGTTGGTGGGCGGTGTTTAACTAAAAAAAGAAAAATCACCACCTTTGGGAGGGTTTAATGAGACTCACTTAATTGAGAAATGGTTAAAGGAAGGCAACAATATACTTTATTCCTTCGTTGTTGCAGAGCTGCCACCGAACCTACAAACAAGAACGAGAAGGACAGTTAAAAACCTTTCATTATGATCACTTATATATTTGCCAAACTAATCAAGGACCAAATCCAATCAGATGACTAAATGTTGATTGGTCTTTTATAGAAGAAAAATATTGTTGATTTGTTGGTAACTCGATTCGTTGCGCAGTCTATTCATAATGCAGTCATGGGTGTCTAGTCATTGAGATTATTTCTAGGACAAGACCACGATGTTTGGGTGAGATTTATTTCAAGGACTTTTCACATGATCACCTTAATGAAAACAGTTTGCTTACTTATGCAACCACCTTAACCAAAAGATACCTAAGCCACTAGTACTGTTATTTATGAAACTGGTTTCATTCTGAACAACTTAATAGGAGTTTACCTCTGAAGCTGAAATTTACATCTGTAGACCTGTGAAAATTTTACTGTCCGTACTTTCAATGGTAATCCCCTTGACCAGTGGTCTGTGTTCAAGATGCATATGCTTTCTCCTCTTTCCAGGTTTCAGTGCCCATCTGCACTAGCATGGATAAAGTTCTATAAGATAATAATGCATTCTGAAAGTTGAACTGGCCGGTATAGGTAATCTGGGGTCGCTAAAATTCTTTTAAATTTTCAAGCCTTCCTGAGCTTCCGGCTGTATAATCAGCAATGTACCATATAGAAAGCTTTCAACATTGCATGATGTGTATCTATTATTTATTTTATTACCATGATAAGCTAGCGTTCTTTATTGCTGCCCTTAGCTTCCTTGCATCCCTTCTAAATCCTAAGCACCAGAGACCAGCAAGAACCGCACGTCTGACAGATGGCAGCACATTGATGCCTTCCCTTAAGCAAATTAGCATTAGCTTAGATGCCACCCGGTACTTGCCCACTCTGCAAAGGCCATGCAATAATGATGTGTATGTGAAAGAATCCTTGGATATCATCCTACTAAACAAACTGATGGCAGAATCCACATCGCTTGCCTTACATAAGCCATCTATCAGGCTATTGTAAGCTACCAAGTTCGGCCCAAGGTCCCTCCTTTCCATGTCGTGCAACTGCCTGTGAGCATCATCAACATAACCCATTTTACACAAACCATCTACTAAAATAGAGTGTGTATATACATCAGAACCTTCCTCTATCTCCATCGCCAACTGGATTGCATAGTCTAATTTACCTTCCTTGCAGTACATATAGATCAGAGTGTTATAACATGCTATATCAAGTGCAGTGCCATTCTTGAACATTTGCCCCACAAAAGCATAGGCCTCTCTGGTCCTGCCCACCTTGACCATTGCACTTATAGCTGTACAATAGGCAAAGGCATCAGAAGTGTATCCTCTGCTTATCATCCCAGAGAATACCTCAAATCCCTGTTGAAACTTTCTAGTCCTAAAGCAACACTTCATTACTGTTGTGTAAGTTATGGCATTTGGAACACAGTGTGATTCCCCTAGCTCCTTGAGTATCCTTCTTGCTTCAGCCAATCTACCACATTTACAAAGGCCATCAATCAAAGTATTATATGTCACCAAGTCTGCAGAGAACCCAAGCTTTGGTAAATCCCTGAACAGCCTAAGAGCATTTATTGCATTCCCAGACTTGCACATACCGTAAAGTAATGTATTGTATGTAACTAGTGAAGGAGGGATATTCTTCTCAATCATATCCTGAAATACACTATAGGCACCTTCGGGGCATCCACATTTAAATAAACAATGCATCAATGTATTATAACTACATTCATCAGGAACAATTCCAGTCCGCAACATCTCTTCGAAGAAGCAAAGAGAGTGGTCTGGTAAACTATATCTAGTGGCCCCACCAATCAACAAATTATAAGTAATAACATCAGGCTTTACCCCTGCTTCTCTCATTCTAGGAAGAACTGAATGTGCTTCGTGCACTCCTACTAAACGGCAATATGCAGATATCAAAGTATTGTACGTTACAACATCCGGAAGACAACCAAGACGTATACCATCAATAACAACAGCCTCAGCCCTCTCAAATCTCCCAGCTTTACAAAGTGAATTGATGCATACATTCAGCAGTCTAGTCGACAAACTTCTGGTCATTCCTCAGCACCAGCATGAGAAATACCTAATGCATGTGAAAATTTCACACAGCTGTAGAAAGATAAAGCAAAATGATGCAAATTGTGAGATGGACATATAAAAACAAAATAAAGCTAGAAATTCTTTTGCAAGTTTTGAATAACATATTATACAATGTCCAATTTTTTTGCTTGATTATCCAAATATTTTAGGAACTCAACAGTAACTTAATAGTAACTTCAGGAATTCTATGCTCCAAAACGATTTTAGAAAAATGCAGTGTACATACAAATGTTCCGTTTAGACTGACAACCAGCCATAAGACCTGGTCGTCACCATATAACCCGAAACTTTATGTTCCAAGATCAGAAAACTTCTCACAAAATTAACTCAATAACTCATACCCATACCAAACTACCATTGCGAGTTCTCTAGACCCTTTCAAGATATGCAATTTTAGCAAGCACTTCCATTCCGTAATATTTACCTCATTACATGTGTGTCATTTCTATTGGCTTGTTACCAAACAACGAAACCCACCAAGTGTTTGTCTTTTTAACCGAGTCAATAATCTCCTCTACTCAAGAGCTCAATCAAGTTCCTACACAATGTCATTCCGGCTCCAATCCCACATAACCTCACCACTGAGATAGCAAGATAATAAGCGAGAACCCAACTATCAAAAAAAACGAATGCATGGAATCTTTGTTTCCGAAATGTTTTTGAGTGTGATTTTGGTTCTGAAACCAAAATTTACACAAATTTAATGTTTTCTTTCTCCGCTGAGAATAACATTCGAAAATTAACTAGCAATCGATCAAAAAATAACGAAGAAATCACAGGTTTTCAAAAATGAGGAGGAAATGCGTACCAAGAGATCCAAAGTCGAGGCCTTGACCTTATCGACAGATTGGGAATACTAAATGTTTTGATATTGGCCCCGAATTTGGCCGTAGAAATGGAGCAGGGTTAGGGCCGTTGAGGGTTTTCGGGGGAAGCAGGTTTTTTGAAGCGGGCGGCGTCGAAGAACAAGCGAAGTATTGGCTCGACACGATCGATTGATCTTCCTTCTGGACCTTTCATGGATCTGATCGTATTTAAAAGTGGCTCCTCGCCCGGGTTTGGGCCTAAGAAGCCCATAACACTAACTATATAAATTTTTAGTCTTTACATAAATAATTGTCATAAAAAACTTTATTGACAATTCTGTGGATTGTAAATTTTTTCCCGAGAACAGAGGCTCTCCAACTTTGATCTCAGCACGCTGCGAGATCACACCAAGCACACAAGAAGAAGCAGCACCAGATTCCATGTCCAACTTGAATGTTAAAATGGTGGACATGAGACACAACCCTAACAATGTTATCTTGGGAAACTTGTTAGTACTTACAAGATTGAAAGTTAGCTCACTCTCTTGGTTTAATTATCCGAAGGAATATGGCTGCTAATGGTGGATAAGCTCTCAGGTCAATGGTTCATTTGAAACACAATTACAATAACAAAGATTATCTCTACAAAATGGCATGAGATCTAACACTAATATTCCCTTTCATCAGCATGAAGTTCTGGTTTCCATTTGAATCCTTCAATCCATTTTAGACCAGTTACAACAATATAATAGGCAGGCTTGATTTGTAAAAGCATTTTGATCTCATAATGGAATAAAATGAGGACTTCATCTAGACAAACTACTTCAAACATCAATGAACAATCATCCATGCACAGTTATCTGAAGCTGATCTTACAAAAACCTTCATGAAAAGTACATGCTACACAGTATGGAAGTAGACAACCTAATCAATTCTTTGTCTATTGACTCTTTTAGGTAAGCTAAATCAATAAAATTTTAATCAATTTCATAAATCTCGTTTGAAATTATATAAGAATTTCGAAGCTGGCACTGTGAAAAATGCCTCAACACACATTAAGCAATAAAACAGGTATCAACATGTTTACAGGGTGTGTATTATTTGTACAATGCAGCTCTTATCACTGAATTATTATTGTAATGCCGATGTTTTTTTATCTGTTACTTTGTGCTATTATAGACAAACTTCATATATCAGCCATCTGAACCATTCCCCACCCCAATCTGACGCAGTTCACATAGTCTCTCGGCTATGTGCAGACATTCCTGGCATCAGCAACCCAAAAAACCTGACGAAGATAGAAAACCACCCTTCCTTGTACTCTGGCCCATATATCTGGCCGATGGTTAAGCCTCTAATAAGTTCCCAAACTGCGTTTATGTACTCCGGAAGCAGGTATCTCAGCCCAAAGTAGTTTCTGTTAGGCTCTTCATCGACATTCTACAGAAGTACGGAAGAAAACAGAAGATTTGATTAGATGAATTAACATAATCACTGATTAAGAGAATCAAGAAAAGAGAGAAATTGATGATACAAATTTCCTTTTCTTTTTCCTTTTTATTAAAAAGGTTGAGATATAGGATTTGTTATTAGCCAATATAAACAGAAGAAATCTATTAAAAATGGAGAAAAGAAATGGACAACACATATTGGTGTTTAATGTTAAATTTTGCAAACTTGTTTTGCTCATATCAGATTATTTACAAGTATTTATCATGATAAGTATTAATATTTCTTATTAGATTATATGTAACTACTTGTGATAAGGCTCCTCTCATGTTTACATAAGAGAAGAAATAATAACAACATCAAAATTATGGAAGTGAATTAACAATGAAATATAAACAAGCGAATCTAGCATTTAAGCTAATTTTTAAAATGCCAAAACACAACCATACCTGCTCAGTGTAGAAGCTATTGTAGTACAGGCACAAGCCAAAGTGCTTGTACAAGAAAATCCTGTCATCATAAGGCAATCGAGGCACAATATCATTGCAGTACACCACTCTAAAATACTTCGGCACCGGCTTACATAAATGAGCTTCCATAGAGCTCTCCAACTGGCTGTCTCCCACCCTCGGCTGCCCAAATGTATATATTGCTAGCAAACGCTTCATCAACTCATGCTCCTCATGCAACAATAGCACCGCAGGAAATAGTATTGCAAGTGCACCACCCAAGCTATGTCCAGTTACGATGAACTTAGCCTTCTTGTGTTCATGGAGTAAGCTCCTAAGCCTATTCCTGACAGCATAGTAAGCGGTTGCCTTGTCTTCGGCTGAGGAAGAACCGTTGGTTAAAGTGTAGTCACAACCACTGACAACGGTGGACTTGTGAGCTTCACTCTTGGGCTGAAGATGGTCTTTGAAGGTGGAGGCATGAGCTCGATTTCCTAATCCCAGTGCTTCGAGGAAACCCATGTGAACCTTGCCTAGTTTTGGGATCTCATACCATGAGTAATCGATGTCGGTGCACCAGTCATCTGCATCAAATGGCTCGGTGCCTCGGAAGCTAATCAGTATTAGACTGGCATCCTTGGGCTTGTCACAGATGATGAAGACTTGAGTGGATCTCTCCTTCTGATAATCTATGTTTGCAATCAACAATGGCAAAAGAAAATAGGTAATTTGTGATGGAGCGACTGACTAGAATCGAACTGGATGAACAATTGGCAATTATCTCAAAATTTACAAATATAGTAATCCTTACTGGCCTAGATGTAAATGTTATGGGGGTTAAATAAAAATTATTTTTTTCCCCTAAACATCTAGATTTAGAAACTATATCCTGACCAAAAGAAACTGAAAAATACTTCTCCTTGACCAGTTAATTTTGTGCATCATATGTCAAATGTTAGGTATTTCATGAAGTCCTCTTTGAGCATTCGAAAAAATGTAAAAAAGAAATCGGTCAAAAAACAACGCAGGTCAGATAACATATAATCATTCGGGCTGTGGATTTTACATTAAAATTTGGAAGAAGCTTCAACAATTTATTTTCCCTTTGACATCTAGATTCGTAAGGATGCATTAAATGCTTTGATGACACTTCAAAATTGCATTTGATGAACAATAATGTAACTGCAAGCCGAGAACCAGAAAGCGGATTAATGGATAAAAATAAGTTGTTAATTTTTTTCCAAAGCTTATTATGGTAGTGTGAAGTTGAATATTGTATCCTTAAAAGTCTTCTGATTAAAGTATGAATCTTATTTAATATTAACATATTTCTCTATCTATACCTTTTAATCATACTCATGATAAAAGAGACCAAGAGCTTTTTCTTACCGTTCCAACAATTATAGAACTCCACAAAGTGCATCTGTTAGTGCCTTGCAATAAAAAATATAACAAAAAGTTAGAAAATCCCATAAACTTGAACTATTACCGGGGGGGGGGGGGGGGGGGGGGGGGGGGGGTGGGGGGACCTTCCACTGGGGGATAACAATGTTCTCGACAACATTAGCATTTTCGTATGCAATTTTGGAGGCTAATATGCAAAGGTCCATCAGAGCCCTGTTTACAACCTGGGGAGAATCCCCATTCTCATTGTTGAGCCCAGTTAAACTAAAAAAAGAATCACCCTTAAAGAGGTTGATACGTGGATCCAACTGCCCAATCGCACTGATGAAGGTGTCTGAGCCTCTTTGTGGCATCAGAATTTTCCCTGTCGTGCACAAGCCATCATAGTTAGCTCACACATCAAACTCCTTGATACAGTTATAAGGTAACTTAACTCTATGATAAAAGAAATTTCAAATTGAGGGACCCCACTCTAAACAGAGAACCTTTGCAGCTCCAAGGAGGCTCTATCGACACTCCTCATGCTCTTAGCGACTGTAATTATGATTTTCAATCCTAATAAAAATCAATATCAACAAACACTTTCGAATAGGTTTATTCCTTGTCCTTAAATTGGCCTTAATTTGATATTAGACCGTTAAAATATGTAATGGTTTAAGTCCCGGCAGTGATTCAAGTGTTCCAGATAAGGACATATAATGGCGCCGTTTGGAAACTTGAAAAAGGTTATACCTACTTTTTAGTTATAACATTTCCGCCTTCTGTTGTAACCATCTAGGGTTCTAGAAGCTGAATGGAAGCAAAGCCCCGAGCCTTTCATCGTACATCAAGTTTGCATGAGATTTTAGCAAACACAAGAGACATAACAATTTACATGATTCGACCAACCCGGTTTATATCTCCGGAGAAAGCAACAAGAGAAAAAAAAAATATTATCATATCATGGAGTACAAAAGAGAAATCACACACCCTAATTCTATTTCATAATAAAGCATGAAGATTGAACACTCACACATTGATTAAGAGCAACCTTTCCTATGGCGAATCAATGACCCGTTGATGCCAAGCATCTTTCCTAGTCTTGTTCTACAAAGAAGAATTCATATATCTTTTTACTCGATCTCCTGCTCTCCTTTTTTCTCCCTTCTTCTACATCTTTGCCTATAAAACCTCCTCCTAAGGAACTTTTACTTTAAAACTCCTTATAAAAAAATTTGATAACCAAAAACATCGAGAAGGATTTCAGTCGTCGATCTCAGAGAAATTAACTCATTATGAAAATCTCTTTAATTAATTGTGATACCCACTCTTGAACATAAAACATGTTCACAACATCTTTTAGGCATAGCGCATTAGATGAATATAATGACATTGATACATATTACGTTTGGGTACGTTTTTAAAGGTATTAGAGGAACTATGCGGAAAAAAGGAGACAAAGAACCTGGTATAAGCTAATTTATATTATATTGGGAATTAGTGATACCCAAAATTTGAGTATAAAGAGAGTTTCGGGTTTAAGAGGATTAATTAATACCAGGTAAAGTTTAGACTATTTGGAAGGTAAAATAGGTTATTTCCCTCTTATTCCACATTTTCTAAGAGGCACATGAGGTTCCATCCAAAGAGTCACTCGTGTTTGGTTAAACCCTAAGCATGACATGTTTTTGAGGAAAATGCACTAACCCATGTCCATTTAAAGAACCCCTTTCTCTTCCTTCCTCTTCTCATCCCAAGAAGATGATATTGTTTGTGTGGCACTAAGTGAGAGGCTAAGTTTTGAGGAAGTACATCAAGACAAATTTAGGGTCATTATAAAGCAATGTTTGAAGTATACCAATATACCACTGGTATACCAGTACCAGAGGCGTTCCGGGTAGCGATATGTGACATATATCGGCCTGACTTGTGCGGTCTTTAAATCTGATATATTGCCGGTACCGGTATTTGGAGATAATATCGGTCGATATGCAGTTGATTTTATATATATTTAAAAGTTTTATTATTAATGTATTATAAATATATATAGTTTATAAGTAGTTTAAAATTATTTATAATAATTTATTATTATTTGTTTGTAGTGTTATACTGACCATATCGGCCGGTATACCAATATGTATCGGTAAACGGTATATCAGTAAATACCGGCATTTCAAACATTGCTATAAAGAGGGAAAATAGAAGAATGGAATAGTTTTTGGGTCCTTCAAAAGAGGGAAAAGTAGAAGATTGAGATAATTTTAGAGCCCTTATAAGGGGGAAATGTTGAAGATGGAGATAGGTACAAGATAATGGGTATGGGTTGCATACTAGAGGACTTGAGGATGAAAATGGAGATGGTTCTAGGGTATTATAAGGAAGAAACATGACCATAATAAACAGCTTAAGGGCTAAACATTAGATTGTTTAATTGAATAGCCTAGGTTAAGGACACAATTGGTATCGTAAAGTATAAAGTATAAGGTTATAGGTTGATGGAAGTAACAACTAACAAGAGGATCTATTCATACTAAAATAAATAATTTTAGAGTCTCAATAGAACTAACAGAGATTTGAGGAACCAATATCAAATTAAGGTTTTTACGAAACTGATATTTAGAATCTCTTTTCCTTGCCCAGATATGGTGCACTTTTTGGCCCTTCTTTGATCCACTTTTCTCAGCTCTCTCCTTTAACAACTACCAAATAGCCATTAACATTTGATACAAAAAAAATGATTATTCATCACATCCAACCTTTTAATCGAATTGGAGTTGGCAATTAAGATCTTTTGCTCATTGATTGTATTTTAGCTCTTTCCATGTTTAACTATCAGTATATTTTCTGCTCTGTTTTAATAGGTCCCCAAGAATAATGTTTTAACATAACAAAAGAATTTCCAACAATAGATGAGTTGAATTTCTAAGGATAATGGAACCATTGCTACAGAGAGGAACTCGAGCAGACCTGATAAGGCACGTGATTTAAGGAGATTGCAAGTTCAGAAAATGCACAAGTATGGTAGGGACTTTCCTATAATAAAGAAAGACATTGCACAAAGAGAAATTTGTTAAGATTTAATAAAACATGTGATTCGTGACAAAGAGGTTAAAGATATTAAGAAGGATTTGTTGATAGTTATTAAGACATGTGGACGAGAGAGAAGTTCAAGAAATGTCTCCAACAAGTTATTATCACTATTATTTAGTTTACTTTTCATTTAGTAGTGAAGGGCACCTGAAGACCCAATTCAACAAGACAACTAAAGTAACAAATTAAGCTATTAAAAACCCAAGCTAGGATTCTCTAATAAGAAAAATTAAATAAAAAAAGTTACACTTGTGAAGTTAAACAAACTCCAACCATTGATCTAACAAATCAGTAGTCTTGAAGAAGAAAGAGGAAAGTAAAATTAAGGGTTATACCTTTGATAAGATTGAGGAACAGGCCATGGATGCCTCCATTAAGTCCAAGAGATTCAACAAGAACTCAATCACCACCCCATTCCACTCCATGGGCTTCCCCAAAATGGCAATGATCCTGCGCACAATGATGGACACCACAATGACCCACCTATGGTCCCCTGAGATTGGCCCCCTCCCCTCATCACCATCATCATCCCGTCTGAGCTCTCCACAAACTCATGGGCCTTGCCATTTCTCACCAAGAACTTGATGAGGTCCAAGATGCTCCTTTCTCAGCCTTCACTATGAGGTACCTGAACCCATCACATTCACTTGTTTCACTGCTCTTAGCCATTGCAACTCCCTCTCTCCCTCTCTTCTCTCTCTAATGTCTTTGTATTCTTTTTTTGGTTCTGTGTGTGTTTTGTTTGAATTTGCTGAAGTGATGCCACGAGTAAATGTGTCAGTTTATACGTGTGTTTTCAATAGCTGAAGTGAGAGTCACGTGAGTGACAGAGGCCAATGGGAATCCAATACCAGAAAGGAGTATTGCTTTGGGTTTCAGTTTCCATGTATGGGCTGTGTTTATGACTTGCAAGCTTTGATCTTCATTTCTTTAGCTGTTTGTGTGCTTTTGTCATGGATGCGAGCTCATCATGCTCTCATTGCTGCTTCTAAAAAAACAAAAGGGGATTCTAGTCTGATTTCGGATTCTAGTCTGATTTCAATGAATTAAAGGTGTTTTAAGGTATGTTATTGTTTTTTTTTTTTTTTTTTGTTAGAAAATCATCACATACTGGGATTCGAACCGGGAGCCACTAGGGAACAAACTCAGGACCTGGTCTGTGATCATGATAGGCAACGCTCGAACCAGTGACAAGTGAGGGACCGGTGCTCTTAATGAACCCAAGAGCGATCGACAAGCTACTTGTTCGGAACATACATGTTTTTTTTTGTTCAGGAGATGAGGGGTGGAAATTTTTTAAAATTGCCTGTATGTCGTATTTGGGACGCCCCAGACAAATTTTTCTGAATAATCAACTGATGGATGGTTACGCATGATGTGAAATGTTAGAATAACCTTGTTAGCAGAACTACAAAAAAGAAAAAGAAAATAGAGCAATAGCACAAAGTCAACCTTTTTATACCTAGCATATTTGTTTCGATTAGAGATGCATTTGATGAGATAAGTAGTAGAAAATGGGCTAACGTTTTTAGGATATGCTACAGATGTGTTACAAGGCTACATGCTACAAGGAAGCTCATAAATATTCATTGTTGTACAAGTGTAAGCCTACAAATGTAGAGTTTTCTTAAAGTATTTGAGCGTATGTCCTCTTGTAACTCTTTTAACTGATCGCTGTTATCACTGTGTGAAAATTATTTAAAATTTCAACTAATAAGAATTTTTATTTAAATCCAACCGTTATGCTTGTATACTTATAAAGTTTTAATTAAATGTAACATGCTATGCTTCTAACATTCAAGTTATGTTGGAGGGAACTTGAGGAGAGTTTGTAATGTTGCGCGCTAGGGCAACAACCAATGAGAAACCCCAATTAACAAAAAGAGATACACCAGAGAAGTATCCAGAAAAACAAGAACAATTAAATAAGAGAGGAAGTTAAGACAAAATATTTAACGAGGTTCGGCAATTTGCCTACGTCCTCGGGACAAGAGAAAGAAATCTTATTGATTCAATAATCAATTACAAGTTTTCGAGTTACAAATCATTGAAACTATACCCCTTAATTTATAGCCAGAGAGTCTTAGAGTTTTAGGAAATCGCAATTGGATTCGATTCCGGATCAGAAACGGAGTTTGAATCCCAATAGAACCAGCAAATCCATCTGTCGGTGAACCACTTGGTCGACGACCCTTCCTTCGGTCGAGTCGGTCGACCGAACCTCAACAGAAACAAGGCTCGTGCCAATCGGTCGACCGCTTGGTAGACCGTTCCTTTCATCGGTGGACGCCCGGTCGACCGAACTGCTGCTGTGCACGTTGTGTATTGCCAGTTGACCGGGCGGTCGGCTGACCTCTGTTCTGGCTGCATATGGACTGCGTTCTCGCTCCTTTTTGACTCCGATCTTTGCACTATCTCTTCTGATGAGTTAAAAAACTCTTCAATCAAGCTTTTTCCTCTCCCTTCAGTTCTCTACCTCGGTGAAGATTTCTCAAATCTGAGCCGAACTCAATATAATATATGTCAACTCGAAAGGGGCTGCACATATGTGAATGTCTACGTACTCTGCCCAAGGGATCAAGCCATCTATAGTTCACCAAACGAGCTCCACCAAGCTCAAGCAACTTGAAGGATGTGGAGCATCTCCTTACAGTGTAAATTTTACTCCCGAAGCCATCTTGATAAGCATATCAACGAGATTCTCCTTTGTGTGAACCTTTAGTAACTCAATGTCACCTTTATCAAGAATCTCTCGAATAAAGTGGAACCTGACGTCAATATATTTCGTCCTTGCATGATACACCTGGTTCTTTTCTAAATATATAGCATCCATGCTATCATAGTTAATCTTCAACAGATCCTGATCAATTTCTAAATATCGAGCAACTCTTAAAGTCATATTGCCTCTTTCATAGCCTCTGTAATGGCCATGTACTCGGCCTCAGTAGTAGATAATATAACGGTAGACTGTAGAATAGAACACCAACTCACTGGTACTTGGGACAATGTAAACACATATCTCGTTGTAGGCCGATGTTTGTCGAAGTCTTCTGCATAATCAGAATCAACATATCCGACACACTCCTGCTTACCTGTAGAATTCTTCTCGAATACTAAACCAATATCTATGGTACCCTTAATGTACCGTAGAACTCACTTTACTGCCTCCCAATGATCCTTACTGGAATCATACATATATCTGCTAATCATCGAGACAGCTTGTGACAAATCAGGCCTTGTATACACCATTGCATACATTAAACTACCAACTGCGCTAGCATACAACATGTGAGTCATGTACTCACGTTCTTCAACAGTAGTAGGAGACATAATAGATTTTTACTTGAAATGAGAAGTCAATAGTGTACTTACAGATTTCGTATCATCGTTGATGTTGAATCTCTGAAATACCTTCTGCAGATACCCCTTTTGTGTGAAGTTAACCTTGCCACTACTTCGGTCTCGCTCAATCTCCATGTCTAGCACCTTCTTTGTTTTATCAAAATCCTTCATCTCGAACTCAAAAGATAAGTTTTTCTTCAATTTATCTATTGTGAATCTGCTCTTAGAAGCGATGAGCATATCGTCTACATACAATAGTAAATAGATGTACTCTCCACCAGGTAGCTTATTGTAATATACACATGGATCATAATAGCTACGTGTGTACATTTTTCCTCTTATGAAGTTATCGAAATGCTTATACTACTGCATAGGAGACTGCTTTAATCCATACAATGATTTCTTCAACTTGCATACCATATTCTCTTTTTCTGCAGTTTTGAACCCCATCGGTTAAGACATATAGATCTCCTTTTCAAGATCGCCATGGAGAAAAGCGATTTTCACATCGAACTAGTCAAGTTCCAACTCATACTGTGCTACCAACGACAGCAAAATCCGAATCGATGAGTGCTTTACAACAGGTGAGAATACCTCATTGTAGTCAGTGTCTTCTCGCTATGCATAGGCTTTAGCTAGCAAACTGGCTTTATAGCGTATAGTATCGTCTTTAAGAGATCTCTGTTTCTTTGCATATACCCACTTACAGCCAATTGCCTTCTGTCCCTTGGACAACTCTGTCAGTTCCCAAGTGTCGTTCTTGTATAGAGAACTCATATCTTCCACCATAGCATCCTTCTACATCTTGGGCTCTGAACTGATTTTAGTTTCCTTATATGTAGACGTGATTGCCTTTTCAATGACTGGGAGAGCATAAGCAACAATCATATCTATAGTAAGCCAACTGGGCTTACATGAATTTCTTCTGATTCTTCCAACTGTAATGATTCATGGACATTACCATAGCTTGTCCTTGATCCTCATCATCATCAGTATCCTGATCGGCTATATGATCACTACCCTGTGTCACCGTGGGTATGATCTCCAATGATACTGATCTTTCTAGAGACGGTGAAGTAGTATCACTCTTCACCTGCTGCGATATCCCTTTGATATTTTCAATCTCCACCTGCTAAGAGATTGTAAGTCTCAACATTGAAGCCTCATCAAATGTGACATCTCTGCTGAGGATAAATTTCTTATTCTTAGGATCCTAAATCTTGCAGCCTTATACTCCTTTTTCAAATCCTACGAATACACCTTTCTTCGCTCTTGGGTCTAATTTGTCTTTTTTAACATGATAGTAAGCCGGACACCCAAATACCCATAGTGAATCATAATCCTGAGCAGCTTTTCCTGACTAAACTTCCAGAGGAGTTTTACCTCCTATCGCAGACGAAGGCAACCTGTTAACGAGAAAGCAAGTATATGCCAAAGCCTCAACCCAAAAATTCTGTGATAATCTAGTATTGGATAACATACATCGGACCTTCTCTAGTAAGGTCATGTTCATCCTTTTGGCTACCCTGTTTTGTTGTGATGTTTCCCTTACTGTGAAGTGGCTTTAGGAAAAGATCACTCTTAAACTCACCTTCGTTATATGATCGGAGCACCTTGATCTTCCTTCCCGTACTTTTCTCTATATTCTTCTTCCACTCCACAAATAATTATAAGACCTTCATATTGTGCTTCATGGTATATACCCAACATAACCTAGAATAATCATTTATAAAAAGTCACAAAGTAGTGATTACCTCCAATAGATGTCGTCTTGGTAGGTCCCAAATATTGGTGTAAACATAATTCAGAATCTCTTCGGTGCAGTGAGTTGTTGTACCGAATTTCACGTTGGTCTTCTTTTCGATAATGCAATGTTCACAAAACTCCAATTTACAGATTCTGGCACCTTTCAACAGACCTTACTTTGCAAGAGATTGCAAAGACTTTTCTTCTGTATGTCTGAGTCTCATATGCCACAGCCTGATAGAATCATTATCTGATTTGTAAAAGTCATCACTTGACCTGTAACTATACTACCCTTCAAGTAGTAGAGATTATTTCGGCAGACGCCCTTCAAAATCACCATTGAGCCTTTAGTCATCTTGAGAGCACTATCTCCTATAGATACCTCAACACCCAATATTTTCAAAGCACCAACTGAGATAAGATTCTTTTTAAGTTGAGGTACATACCACACCTCCTTCAATTCCCGTACCATCCCATCAAACATCTTAATATGGAGTTTACCTATTCTTTTCATGTTACATGGGCGATCATCAATGATAACAGAACATCCATCTAGCTTCTCAAAGCTAGAAAATCAATCCCTATTTGGGCATACATGATAGGTATCTCGAGTATCTAACGTCCACTCAGGTCTCCTGAGCAACTAACAATAGGAGTAGTAATAGAGAAAGAGAATATTGATGAGTCTGAGTCTGATTCCTGCTTGTGAAGCACTGGCTTGAGTACTGACCACATGTGCAAAATTTGCCTCGGTTTTGACTCCTTATTCTTACTCTTGGCCTTTAGACAATCAATATTTTAGTGTTCTAACTTTTTGCAGAAGGCATTCTTCAGATCTCTGAAACCTGGTCTGAACTTTGATCTTCCACGATCATCTTGCCCATCCGATTGGAACTCCTGTCTCTTATCGATAACGCCTCTGCTGATGTACCCTCAGAAGAAGACAGCTTTCCCTCTTTACTTCATAATTTACAAGAGCAGCCGACACATCACTGTACTTAAGTGTTTGTTTACTATTGATCAAAGTTAGGGTGAAGGTCTCATACTCTTCATCAGGAAGAGAATTTAGTAGAATCAACGCTTATCCTCTTCTTCGATCTCACATCTACGTTAATTAAGTCTGTAAGAATGTGGTGTGTAGTTATTCATGTGTTCATCAATGGAGAGTCCTCTCTTCAACTGGAAGCGATAAAGCCTCATCTTCAATTGTAAACGCGACTCGATACTTTTTGTCAGATATTTTTTCTTCAGGATCTCCTACAAATGCCTTGTAGATGTTTCATATAACACATGATATTGATGTCTTGTATCAAACAAGACTTTATCAGATCACACGTTGTTCGATTCATCTTATCCCAATCCTGTTCCGAAGTAACCTCAGGCTTTTTCTCTAACCGTAGAGTGTTTTCGAGATTTGATATCGTCAATGCATCCATCACCTCATATCTCCATATCCTAAAGTTGTTCTTGCCATCAAACTTCACCACATCAATCTTCAATGGATGTGAATTTATGATTTTTCACCATAAATATACTATCTCCAGCCATCTTCTTAATAGATTCTTCAAAACAATGCGAAAAATAAACGGAATTAAATAAAAAAAAACTAGATAAAAATAGAATCTTTACCTCAAAATGAAACCCTAGGAGAGTTTTAGAAATAATCTACTCAACCAAATTGATTCCTTGATCAATCCAAATGTTGTTATGAGATTGACACACGATCCCACAAACAGTCCCAACGCTGCTACAAAATCGACACACAAACTCTGCCAAACAACCACCGATACTCTTAGAATCGACACACGATTCCACGATGAAACTGGGAAGCTCTGATACCACTTGTAGGGAGAGAGGAGATAAAATCTTGATGGAAGAGTTTTTAATTCATAAGAAGAGATAGTGCAGAGATCGGGGTCCATAAGAAGCGAGAACACAGTCCATATGCAACTAGAACACCACAATGTGCACAACAGCAGTTCGATCGACCGGGAATTTGACGATGAAAGGAACGGTCAATCGAGCGGTCGATCGACTGGCACGAACCCTATTCTGTTAGGGTCGGTCGACCAACGGTCGACCGAAGGAAGGGTTGGTCGACCGAGCTATTGACCGACAGACGAATCTGCTGGTCCTATTGGGATTTGAACACTGTTTTGATCCGGAGTCGGAATCCAATTGTGGTTTCCTAAAACTCTAAGATTCTCTAGTTATAAGTTAAAGGATATAGCCCCCATGAATTGCAAGACAAAAACTTGTAATTGATTATTGAATCAATAAGATATCTCTCTCTTGGCCCGAGGACATAGACAAATTGTCAAACCTCGTTAAATATTGTGTCTTAGCTCTCTCTTATTTAATTATTCTTATTTTTTGGGTACTTCTCTGGTATATCTCTCTCTGTTGGTTAGGATTTCTCATTGGTTGTTGGCTCGGTACGCAACCATTGGTATCAGAGTCATGCCCTGAACTTAGTCGTGTGTATGGGTGATGTTCGATGATGTCGATCCCCTAATGGCGCAATGGGCCTGATCACCCCAATGACACAAAAAGGCGCAGTAGACCCCTGTAAAGCTTGTTGGGCTCTCAAGAATTTTGCAGTGATGTGCATGACACTGCAATTAATGCTTCACGTAAGGCGTACCTTCACCCACGCGGTAAAAAAATTATATCTCGATAGAGCATTTGATCTTTCGGTGGGAAGATAGTTGAGCTTATAGGGAGACTCTTTGTTCGAAGGGGTTGTTGGATTTGGGTCGAACAAATATTCCCACATATGCTAAACATTGGGTGATCTTTGGTATATAAAAATTGGGGTAACTCCATCTAATAGGTCAGTTTTTTGAAATGGTACCCCCAAGTCTTTGAAGTAAGACATTTGACTTCTGATAAGAATTTCATAAGTTCAAAATCTTTACCAACATTGTTAAAAGAACTTTCTTCTCTGTATTTCTATATTGGGGGAGGATGGGAAGAGCCCCCCGATATTATTAATAGTTCAAATGTTGTTTTCCAGAGCATATTTATCAATTCTTTTATGAAAATAATGTAAACAACTTTTAAGTTTAAATATTGATATAACTCTTTTAAGACTTAAGAGATAAAAAGCACATGTACTTCGCACTTGACACAAATCTATTGTGTTGTAGCTTGTAGGGCTATCATCAAGTGTGTTGTAATGCAACTCATAAGTGTCCATTTCTATGCAAATATTGATTTTTCTTTATCATATTAGAGGTTGTTGCAAGTTGTGGTATAAGACTAGTTGGCCTATGGGCTTACAAATTAGTTAACTGTGGGCCTTGAAAGGAACTTGGCCTTGTAAAAAACTTGCAATTATTTCATCGCCCAATAATTTTCATCAATAATGTATAGCAAAAATCAAATCTTATGTTAGAAATTGGTAAGAAATGGAAGTTTAGTGCCTGAAGAGACCTTTCACTTTCTATATTATGGTATTATTTTGTCAACTTGTACAAGAAGCGCATGGCAATAATTGATGAATCTGAAGCAAGCTTAAAATGAGTTATATGCTGGAAAAATGTGTTGCCTTTTAAAGCCTCATTTGGTCAATATGTATGACCCCCACAGCCGACCATGGAAAAAAACTAGGCACTTTCAAACTACTTCAAGAAATAATGCAAGGGATCACTGTTGGTTTTTCTATAGTTGGACTTTTTAGAGGCTATGATGAGGATATTTGTATGGTGCTTCTTTGTATTGTTCTTCATGTTTTTTGAATGAATCAGATAATAAGTAACTCTCATTGTCTTCTCCCTTATAAGGGGAGAAATTAGTTTATTTAGAACTTGTTTGGATTCAAGTAAGTCGGCGGAAGAGTAAGAAAGTAGGGAAGTGTAATTTCCCTTTCACTATCCATTCAAACACCGGGAAAAGAAAATGAGAAAACTTCTTTTCGTTTTCTCTTTTCTTTTACACAACCATTCTCTCAACTTTGTAGTCAACTTTTCCGCTTTCACTTCCAAACTACCAACCAAACACCAGAAAACACAGTATACTTTTCGACTTCTACTTCCCATCTACCAACCAAACACTGAAAAAGATACACACAAATTCTCATTTTTCAAAAGAGAAAAAACCACACTTCTCATTTTCTCACATCCACACACTTCCTTGAATCCAAACTGCCCCTAGACTCCTCCCCCTCTAGAGTTTGTGATAGATTTGATAGAAAGCTATGTGAATGGATCTGAAACAACAGTTGAGTTCTGTTGCTCAATAGTCGTTAATAGATTGATCTTTTGTGCTTTTTATGATCTTGACTTCGAAGAGGGAAGAAGTTGCTATTCTAGCAAACATTCAGGAGTGGTCTATAAAATTTGAATTTAATGCACGCGTGGGGTCCCAAGTCTCTCAGATGCCACAGACTGGTACGGTCATGCAACCAACGACCCGCAGAAGTCACGTAATTCGTGAAACAAATTTCCGAGTTTTGAAAGAGTTATTCACGAATTATTAGGGGTTATTCCCGAACCTTTCTCGAATTATTATCGAATTTTGACAAATTATTCACAGATATTTAACGAATTATTTCCAATAATACACGAATGTTTTGCGAATAAGTCTGGAGAGTATTATTTCCGAAATTTTGGCTAATAATTCATGAACTATTCCCAAAGTATACGCGAATTATTCACAATTTTCTTGGTGAAAATATTCTGATTATTCAGGCTGCTGGCAAATTTAAACAAAAATTACCAAAAACTTTTCAAAATTTTTACAAAATATTCTCTTTTTTGGGAATTAATGCCGAACTAGTTGCAAACTCCAGCAGAACTTTTCCCGAATTTTCACTAATTAATTCATCTAACATCTGATGAAACTTTTACGAATAATTGTTTAGTTTTGCCTAATTTTTGCGAATAATTCACTTTTTCTAATTTATCGGAAAAAAAGATTATTAATACATCTTGGAGGCCAAACTTGTGAGCATGGCAGGTAGCAGTAAATGATGTTGGCTCATTCTCTCTCCCCGCTCCCCCAATACGATCCAATCCGGCCCATCGCAATGAATCGCGGGTTAATTTGTTGGGTTCAAGCTGTATAGCTTCTTCTTCGGCAAGTGTGGGCCAAAATCCAACAAAGTGACCAACAATGGAGCATTCTGTCAATATTTCTTGTCCTCATTCAATCATTCATTAATTACCCCTTTTCCACAATAACAAAGTCAAAAAGGTCTCATGCATGCAAGCTGCGTGTTACTCTTATACTGCCCCACATTCAATCTTTGATGGGGATGGGGATTTTTCAACCAGGCCTCTCTCTCTCTCTCTCTCTCTCTCTCTCTCTCTCTCTGCCATGAAGATGTCCATTGATTGATTTGAGCATAGGGGGCCTCACTCTCGTGCTAATTAAGTTCACACGTGCATTGTGTTTTTAAGATATACACCCTCTTTATGAGCATACATTATGTTGATTGTTCCTTCAAGATTTGTAGGTTAATATGGTATATATTATGGTTATGCAGCGAGAAGGACATGTACCAAGTTAGTTCAAAAATGGATTCGATTATGGTTGTGTTCATGTCAAATCCAAACTCGAGCAAAAATTCCAGCTTGATCCTGATGAAGCCAGTCAGAATTATTAAGGATTATCTCATATAAAACATGCATAGATCATTCAGTAAAACTTTAACAAACTGTGGAAGCAGAAGAAAAAAAATTTTTTAAGTTTTTTTATTTTTATTTTTTATGATGGACACTGACACTCATAGGCCCAAGCCTTGCCGGTTAGCTCCATTGGCTCTGTTTGCATAAAATACAAGCATGATAATTGTGTTTACTATGTTCAAATTCATGCCATTTATGAAGTTGCACAAGAAAATAGAAAATATAGTCATTAAATATTGCTTATAATTCTTATTGTTTATTGTGTTAAAACTTCATGCCACTTATAAATTGCACAAAAAACAGAAAATATAGCCCTTAAAGCTTCACAAACGTGTAGCTCAATGATAAAATAATGAGAATGAAAATATATAAAAGATATTAAGTTGAAGACCAAGCGCTCTCTTTTTTTACTGAGAGAAAGAGTTTCCATAAATAAAGTTGAGAAAACCCGCTTGAAGAGGTATAGATAATGGCACACTAAGAATTGATTAAGGCACACATTAATTAATTACAAGAGTGTCATTATTTTTTGCATAATTTATTTCTAGTGTAAAATTCAAAATGTCTTTTCTTCTTCCTCACCCATCCTCCTCCTCCTCCTCCTGTCACGACGACCGTCAATGGTCCTCTGCCGCCCAGGTGGAGGGAGAGGAGGGCGGGGCTGGGTGGGGTGTCGGGGGCGATGGACCATGCGGCGAAGGATAAGGTAATGGGGAAATGGAGAGATGACATGGGGGGTAAAAAAAAAATTAGTGTGTTTTAATTTATTTTCTTGATGTACTAATCTGATGTGTGTCTTAATGACTCTGTGGTGTGCCAATATATATGTTCTTTAGTTGGAGATATGAATGAAGAAATAAATTGTGACAATCCAACACCTTGGATGGGATATGTCTCAAGATTTTATGGCCTGCCAAGTATACATACTGTGAGATTGACTCGACATGGCTCATATTAATTTCCACCCAACAATGAAAATTGATGTATTCATGCAGGATATTTTTGAGTAGCCTAAAATTTGTTATTAGTTTGCAAGCATGTCAATTTGATAGAGATTGGCGACAACACTGACTGCTTTTGATAGTACTGAGACCTTTTTCCTTGTCTTTTTTTTTTTGGTTAGTCACCTTTTTCCTTGTTGATCCCCAAAATTGTCATGTGATAATGAACATTATATTTTGGACAAGGGACATCATTCTCACTTGCATTATTCTTATTCCTTTCATTATTAGGCTTATTGAAGGTTTGATTCCTTGGTCCCCTTGAGAAAAGAAAAAAGAGTAGACAGAAAGGTACATATGCTTGCCTTGTTACAAAAAGGGGCAGGACCTTGTCACATTCTAACTAAATAATATTTACATCAAATATTCTAAAAATTAAATTATGCATAAAAAAAGTCAAAATTGAAATTCTAAAAGTTAAACTAAGCATTAGACAAGTTTATCCATGATTGGGGGTAGTTGCTCCAAAGGCACAAATTGATGAAGGAAGATTTAACAATGCAAGATAAAAGATACAACAAAAGAGATCAAAAAAAAAAAAAAGGGATTTTGTATTCTAGTTAATTTAGAGGCCTTGTCTCAGCTTTTGGAGCTTAGAATCCTTGATCCCAAGTCCTCAACCCACTTGACATGGGCAATGATGCTTCGATGAAAGGTTGATGATATCTTTAACTAAATCTTAAATAGAAAATCTTTACCCATTAGTTTGTGTATACCCTTTTAATTTTGGAGTTGGCCAAGGGAGTTTCTTGAGCAGTTCTGTTTTTATGACGTGTTTGGTTGCAAGGAAGTGGGTGGAAGTAGGGAAATGAGAAAGTATAATTGCTCACTTCCCTATCTATCCAAACACCGAAAAAAGAAAATGAGAAAACTGTTTTTCCTTTTCTCTTTCTCCTTTTACACAATCACTTCCTCACTCTCATGATGTTACAGTTAATTTTGTGGTCATGTAAATCTCATTGTAATAAGTTGTAGCTCAAAACAGTTAATTTTGTGATCATGTAAATCTCACTTGCATTTTAATTACAATCTAATTTTTATTTTTTAAAAATAATTTTTATTTTAATATTATTTTGTGATCAACTTTGTGGTCAACTTTTTCACTTTCACTTTTACATTACCATCCAAACACAAGAAAAGGCACAACGTTTTTCAAACCACAATTCCCAACAACATGCTTTTAATATGTAACTAATTCTCAAATTGTAAAGGAAACTATTACATGCTTTTAATATTTTGTCAAGAAGGCTATTTGTTTTTTCGGACGAAGAATCTGAAGTTTTTAAATAATGTTTTTTTAAACTCTTCATGTATTTGTTTTACTTAGAAAAAAAAGACTACAATAGATAAAAGAGCCTATTAAATCGAGGGCTCTGATACAACTTTTTAGTACGCAAACGACGGCAAATCTAAATGAATTTGATTATGTTTAAAAAGATAACTGAAATTGGAAACCCCAAGAAAACTTAGGTAAATTCTCTTTAGGGAGCTTAACCATATTATGCATCTTCCCTCTAATTTGATGACGAACAGTTACAAATAATGATGATGTTGATGATGATAAATAATGATGTGAAGTCATTGTTGCTGATGATTGTACAAATATTCAATTTTTTTTTTTTTTTGAGTAAAAGGATGGGACCAATCAGCTCTTATATCATTTGTAAGGACTTGTACCACTATCTCAAAAGGCTAATTTTCTAAGTTGAGTTGTTCAAATCTTTATATACTCAAAATTATTCTCATGTCTAGCTGATGTGAGACTATCTGTTATAAATAGTACTATAAATACACATGATTCAATACCTCGAGGATGATTCTATGAGACTAGCATGTGAATTCGCTAGTTTAAGTTCAAAACACGGCATCACAAGCCAATTTCTTATAATACAAGTTAGTGTCGTATTTGTTGAACAACAAATATTTAGCCTGCAGAGTCAGCTGTGACACGTCCCACTTTATTTCATTAAAGAGGGAGCAATGAAATGGACTAATCAAGCAAAGATCTCATCTGAGCTTAATTATATATTAAACTACATTAAAAAATAACATGTGTTGTAATATTCTAAGTTAACTGAAGTTGAGAAACAAAGATTTGACTTGATTAATTTAGAGATTATTGGATGTCAATTGAAAGTAACTCAACAATGCAGATGGTCACCCAATCAAGTCTGGACCACGCACAACGTGGTACAGTGTCGTGCTCATGCCCGAAGAATCAGTCAATTGGTTGGCGCGATGAGTCGCAGCTTTGATGAGATCGCACAGCCCCCAACTTATCATATTATATATATTATGAAATAAATAATTTTGATGCTTTTCTTGCCGCAAATGTCAGGGGATCTAAGTAGATTATTCAACTTAATCCCGTGGACTGTTTTGATTATTTTTGAGTTAAATTGTTGGACACCAAAGATTAGCACCTGAGATTTGGTCAAGTGTCTTTGTCTGTCTTTTATAATTTCATTTAGAGTTACTTACTGTTCAAGTTGTTCATCCTTTGTCAAATTTTGTTCGGTTCTTCTCATTTTCTTCACCAATGCTTTCTCAATGCATATTTTCGTGATCTTCATAATTTTTGGGAAATAGTGTTTTATCATCACCCATATCCTTCAATGTGCAGGTGTTGTTCATAATGAAATCTGTTACATTGATAGGTAAATCAAATATTAGGGCAACATCCTCTACTGTTAACTCAACCCGTTTGCTCCTAATAAGAATAGACATTGATTCCCTATCATATTGGTTTACAATTTTAAGTAGACTAATATTAAACTTCAGGTCTTTGTCACCACAAAACTCCTCGTTGTAGAAGGCCATGAAAATAGGACCGAAGGGGGTCTCTGTCATCACGTTGACAAAATCAGTCAGATTGTGCTTTTTAAATACCCTCATGATCGCGCATAGGCTTTACGCTCGATCGCATAGAACGAATCTTCAGTTCTTCATTATCTAACGTTGAAGAAACATTAACCTCATAAGTACCGAATAAATTATTAAAAATAAATAAAGTCGCAGCGCTTTAAAACAATTTTGGAAGGAAAATAATTGCCTGCAAATAGGTCGCGACATTACTTAATCAACTATAACACACTGCGACTTTTGTCGCAGTGTTATTTAACTATGCGATGCACGTCGTATTTATATAATTAATTCAATTAATTATCTAATAAGGAATTTGGTCAATCGTTCAGCGCACTACGACCCGTGACTCATCGTATTGTGACAATGTCGCAGTATCATATTAAGCTAACTTAATATAACAGCCTGCGACCCATGACCCTATGGAAAGTCTGCGACCCCAGTCGCCGTGCTTATAGAAATATTAATAGAAAAAAGAAAACTTATGATAATAGTACAGTAAAATTATAAATTTTCCAAAGCCTCCCACCGAGGCCGCAGTCAACATTTAGGTTAATAGCCAATACTGCTACCAAATTCGACCAAATGGATTAAAAGTAAACTCCAACCATGAGTTGCAATGTTATAAAATTTCAATTACAACTTTCTTCTCTGAAATTAAAATTCAAAACTGATTAAAAAAATTAAGGGCAAGAGTCACTTTTGAATCGAACTTACATAAAAAGAATAGATCTTGTGTAAAAAAATAAAACTGAAATCAAATATGATTAAAACAAAAGAAGTTGGGCTTCAAAAACGTAAAAAATTAGGGTTTTTCAAAATTTTTCGTTTACCTTTTACCGCGGTTATTTTTTGGGCGCTATGTAGATCAGATCTTTTGTCTAAAAAAAATAAATTTTTGCACGAAAAATTTCAGAAGTTTTAGTAATTAAAGTCACTAAATTTTTTTGAAGTGTAGAAGTTAAAATTTCATATCTGCAAAAAGTTTTAGGGAGTAACAGTTTTGCAGGCAGTAAAGCTTTGTAATAGAGGATATTTTAGTTAAATACAGTTTCGAAGTGACTGAGGGCATTAAATGTGTGGGATGTTTTGTCTTTTATCGGCCAAAAAAATTGAAATTTGCGTGGTTATTAATTAGCCATGTCCAGCCGGCTGAGAAAACCCTCTCAGCTGGCGGCTGAGATACAGAAACACACACACACACATATAGAGAGAGATAGACTTATGTCATTCCAGAAGGATTCGTGTAAGGGTCCCAGTATTCTAAAATCCTCAATTTACATAACATCCATTTAAACCGACCGATTATTAAAATCATTTCCAATTTCTTAAAATTTCAGCAGCACCTCCCTTGTAATTTCTGGTCGGATATGATATCCAATACAAATATGATAATTTCGGCTAACATCAGCCTACTTATTCTCAATCCAATCATATAATTGAACTCAAAATCATTCAGGCAATCATGAAGATGTTTCGGATTGACATCGCTTACTTATGGAGAAACAAAACAACATAAGCTCTAGAGTACCCCTCTCGGCATCTATAAAAATTCAGAAATGATAAATTCTCGCTAGTCATGATCATCATATTGATAATATACTTCTTGATATCACAACCCAATAAATTATATCTCAAATGCCAACTTAAAATGAAACTACTACAACAGTTCTCTACATATATATATGTACAAGATTAATCATCTATCCCATGACCAACATGTATCATCAACAAGCACAATTGTTCCAGAAGCACAAAGATTGGATTGATTCAGGACGAACCCCGCACAGCATAACCCTAACCCCTGCCTCAAAGCAACCTGTAATATACCAGTCTGTGGGGGAGTGAGCTCGACAGCTCAGTCAGTAGGGTAGGAATAAATCAAGAAATGATAATATATAAATGAGAAGTATGAATATTCAAGTAATAAGAGAAATCTGAAACAGTAAGAAGACAAAGAATCAGAGACATCCCATGGTTTAATAATCAAGACCCTGGTCTCTAAAATTTCTGGGGACGATCAGACTCTTATGATCGTACTTCCCCATTTCCTTCTTGGGTTTTCATCTTTCGGTGTGATAAGATTTATGAGTTACTTAAAACAGATTTTCTCGTCTTATGTGTACATAGTGTGTGCTACTCACGTGTCTTATATTCTACGCTATAATACACTAACCATTATAGTTATGCCATAAACCTAGTTTATGCATTCAGATAACACATACATCACAAGCCATACTTATATAACATATAATCATATCATACTTCTAGTAATACAATATCGCATCACACTTCCAGTAATGCATAGATTGACCTGTACACTTTCACACAATTTACAGTATTTCATTTCAATTAGCTAAATCTGTATTCTGATGTTTTCACTATTATATACGATAACACATCCAACATACTCCTAATGTCACACACACACATACATATGTATCACACATAGCCATTCATTCTCAATCATTTGTAAAGATGCAATTATATGTATATCATAGCACCGTCTTCGCACTTCGCCCGTGCAATACGGGTCCCTTCCTCCCAATATGATATACATACATACATACATACATACATACATATATATATATATATATATATATATATATATATATATATATATATATATATATATATATATATATATATATGTATGTATGTATATGTATATGTATATAGCACCGTCTTCGCACTCCGCCCGTGCAATACGGGTCCTTTCCTCCGGATATATGTATATAGCACCGTTTTCGCACTCCGCCCGTGCAATACGGGTCCCTTCCTCCGGATATATGTATATAGCACCGTCTTCGCACTCCGCCATACGGGTCCCTTCCTCCAGATATATGTATATAGATATATATATATATAATAGCACAATATCAGCACATCCAATTCCATAATATTCATACATCATGCAAATCATTTCCTATATAAAAGCAATCATACTCTCAATTAATGTTTATCTGTTAGATTGTATTCTTATAGGAATATTCACACAAATTGCTCAATCAGAACATGCCACCCATGTATATTATGTACATAAATCAAGTGATATACACCCGTCATATTCATATCAATCATAATGATTTCTATTCAGTAATATACATATCAATACCCTTGTACACCATATTCCAAAATTCCATATTAAATGCAACACTTATTACAAAAGATGTGTTCAATTCTAAGCCTGTCTTACTATCCCTTTCATGGTGAACATGAATTAAATATTGGTTCAGTGTCTAATACTCGCAAGGCTATCCACGTTTAGTGTAAGTACCAATTTACCGCAATAGACACTCTTTTGACCATAAGTTGTGAAACTATCCCTTTTTCCTTGTAACATTATATATGTGTGTATATATATAATATGGGTACTTTCTATGTGATGCTCTAAATAGATTTTGAATAGAAGAACGACCATGTTCACAAGGTTTTACATATACATAACAATCATAGGTAGGAACATATGTATATATGTCGAATACCCATATTTTCCACTTTCAAATCTTTCTTTTACGGGATTTCTAAACATCTATTATTACGCCTACTTAATTGGTCATCATCTCAGATAATCAGTTTATCCCCTTTGACTAGAATAATTTGAAACGTCACAATTACTGTTTAACCCATGGCGTATTTCAAGACATTATACTAAAAAAAAATAAAGGGGACTTAATAAGAATTGAAAAGATATAATACATATGATTGAAAGTAATCATTTCAAATATGTCTTAAGTTTGCTTACATTATGGGACATACACTATGTGTATGCAAAAGTATTACTTGCTCAAAGATTCTGGCTGGACGGATGGGTAAGTTGAGACTATAAGGAGAAGCGAAAGTTTCATACATGCTTGTTAATCGAAATACAACTTTCTTGATTTAACGTACAATTTAATAAGGCCTAACAATCCGTTATTACTTAAATTCCTTTGAGTCGATGTAACTGGTGTGGCCGCAACCAAGATTATATATATCTATAACAACTATTCTCATTTATTCATGAATTGAGTTGAAACTGTTTGGATTCCCGCCAATACTGATCTTGATACTACCAATCCTATCATTCTTATTTCCCATTTTGATATTACAATAAGAAAATCTTTCCTTTCAATTAGTATTCATGTTCACTCATCTATTAGTTTACTGCCAATATAATTTAGTGCTGACCGTTAACTTGTCCATTTATCAGTTAATTAAAATTGATAGGACTATCATCTTCACCAGTAACTTTCAGCATTTCAGAAATTTCCACTGACTATATGCCAATAAATACTCTATTCATAGTCCAGTTTACTAGGCCACAAAAGGGATTATGTGTTAGGGTGAAATATGTGTCTTGGAGTCCATAACACAATAATTCCCCATTTCTAGTAAAGCTAAAGCTAATTTGAGTCTGAGGATAATTGTCAACACACCGAGTGTACATGCAACACCGTTAATGAGACATTATTATAAAGGGTCAATACTTTAATAAATAGGTATGATATACCCGTGTTCATAACATTCACTACTAAAAGAAATGTGTTTAGTTCTGAACTCAGCACAACATACCTGCATATAAATTCCAATAACTTTCACATAGATCCCACATAAATATGCTTCATCGGATCTGACTTCCCTAACAATCGAAGATTTTTTTATCGTAACTCCTATTTTTGATATAAGAATAAGACATAGAGACTTTCATTAAAATTTAGACTTACTGTTCTTTCTAACGATATATTACATGATCAGCTTAATTCACACGAACAGCCGTAATAAACAGAAAATCTTTTAGACATTCAAAACTCTGCAACTTAGTACTTTCGACTAGTTTGTCATGTTTCAGCGATAATTCCCAGCACAGACCTTTGATTAGGACACCGCAAGAGCCGTTGGAAAGCAGACTCGATTTTCTTTCCAACGGTATATCACATGACCTATTTCCTTTTAAATATACTTATAAAAGAAACCCCAAGTTTCAGGTTTCAGATCTGGACAGACTTGAACAGCTTTATATTACTATTTCAAAAGTGCTTTGAACTAAACTAATTCTCAACTTTTCCTTTTATTTCTTCATCTAAATTAGATCATAAGTAAGTTATGAACTTAAGTATTTAGACTTTTGATCATGAGCAATTTTTATAAGAACGTTCATAATTCTATCTCTACTTAATTTATCATTGTCCCCTCTTTAAACCACCTCCAACTTCATAGTTTAAATCATATCATAAAAATTTTCTTTTATCTCACTAACATCATCAAGATCAAATTTTGATTTGATTTCATAGTTATTATGTAAGAATGGCAAGAGGCTCAACCATCACAAGTGTAAGAAACTTCAAGAATCTCAATCTACACTAATGGTTAGGAGAGATTTATAAACTTGATATCACCCATCTGTAACGGCCCCAGAATTTATTATACTAATTTGACTCTTAAGATTAATCTTGTCTTCTAATAATACATTGATCGTTACTTGAACTTTTAATATAATGACACTTAAAATTTCGGCTTAACCTCGCCTACTTAAAGATAACCAATACCAACCTCAGATTTCACAAGACATAATCATATACATAATACAAGAGAGTATACTTCTTGATAAAAATCAAACCAACTCAAAACCATAACCCTTCTTTGAACACTATACTTTCACATAGGGTTATTAGTTTGTCGCCAAGAGGCTAAGTTGCATATTATTATAAGAGAGTTACATAACCACAAGAAAAAGTTCTACTATAAGATAAGAATTAGCAACACCTAGCAAGTTCATCATACATTAGTCCAACAATTCTTTTAAGAATTTGATTCAATTAAGAAGGAACAATATTGCTCAAAAATTTATCTCACATATCTCTCAAATGAAATTTTCATCACCATCAAAGTAAAATGTGAGATTTAATTTTCAAGGTTTGAGATCTAAACCAAATCTGAAAATTTATAGACTCCATCACTACATGATATACCCTAACATGCAACCTCTTTACCCATCAATTATATGCAATTGGATTTACTCATTAATCTCAAGATCAAAATTAGACCACTACATACTTTAATAGGTCATGAAATTTCAAAGAAAAGTTAGATGAATAGATCAAGAGAAAGTCCAATCAAAATCAAGAGATCAAGATCTATGAATCTTGCTTGAGAAATGAGAAAAAAAAAGAAGAAACTCACTCACCTTCACCTACAAACTCCGGCCCCACGCCTAGCCGGCCGCCGCCCGGTCATCGCTTGGCCCGCCGCCGGCCCGCCGCCTGGCCGGCCCGCACGCACACGAGTCCAGATCTAAGGGGAGAGAGGGAGAGAAGGAGAAGAGAGGAAAAGAAAGGGAGAAAATAGAGAGAGAGTAAGGAATAGAGATGAGATTAGATCTTTGGGTTTCTAGGGTTTCTTTTTCCATGGAGGAATCATCTCTAGGATAAGGATGAAGAGATGAATACTCTCTTAACTCTTTTAAGATCCATACCCTAAAATTTACAAGTTTGCCACCCCTTTCATCCAAGTGTCCAATCCCCCAAAACAAGAAGATCTGGGCCATTGATCTCTCCTCCCATGCATACCTACTCTCTCTACTAAAAAAAAATAATATATAAAATTATCATGGCTGTATTTCTTGGTAAATACATATATTTCAAGTATATTACTAGTATATCTTCACATTGAAGTACAAATTACATAATAACTATGGTGTAGGTATATTCATACATACCACTTGACATTCCCAAAATTAAATTGAAATTTATTACACACTCAATCAACTTAATAACACAAGATTTATATTATTAAATCAGGGTTTAATAATTCGGGGCGTTTCAGTTCTACCCTCCTTACAAAAATATCGTCCTCGAAACTTTCTACCTGAAGTAAGTATAAAATCTTCGCATTTCTCCTGCATATCACAAAATCTTTCTTTGATGCAATATTTTTCTCAATCATTCTCCTCAAGATTCACTATTTCTTGATCAATTCTATACTATGTCCTTACGATCCAAATTAATCTTGACTCACTTGATATTTTAATCATTCCCTTACTCCAGTGTCCCATACCACTGGCAGCTCACACTGAGGGCCCACACCCTAGCAGAGCACATCCGAATTATGGCATGTGGGTACCATAATCCGAACATAAGGCAGTGATCAACTATCTCGTGGTTCGGGATTAATCATACACGTAAGAACTCCTACCCCCTTTAACCAACCATATCAAACAACATTTTCACATACATGCATAACACAATCACGCATATCAATCCTCTTTCTATCATAATTATTCTAAATCTATCCTCATTCTATATCCTGCGCTCTGATACCAACTGTAAGGGTCCCAGTATTCTAAAATCCTCAATTTACATAACATCCATTTAAACGACCGATTATTAAAATCATTTCCAATTTCTTAAAATTTCAGCAGCACCTCCCTTGTAATTTCTAATCGGATATGATATCCAATACAAATATGATAATTTCGGCTAACATCAGCCTACTTATTCTCAGTCCAATCATATAACTGAACTCAAAATCATTCAGGCAATCATGAAGATGTTTCAGCTTGACATCGCCTACTTATGGAGAAACATAACAACATAAACTCTAGAGTACCCCTCTCGGCATCTATAGAAATTCAGAAATGATAAATTCTCGCTAGTCATGATCATCATATTGATAATACACTTCTTGATATCATAACCCAATAAATTATATCACAACCCAATAAATTATATCTCAAATGCCAACTTGAAATGAAACTACTACAATAGTTCTCTACATATATATATGTACAAGATTAACCATCTATCCCATGACCAACATGTATCATCAACAAGCACAATTGTTCCAGAAGCACAAAGATTGGATTGATTCAGGACGAACCCCGCACAGCATAACCCTGACCCCTGCCTCAAAGCAACCTGCAATATACCAGTCTGTGGGGGAGTGAGCTCGACAGTTCAGTCAGTAGGGTAGGAATAAATCAAGAAATGATAATATATAAATGAGAAGTATGAATATTCACGTAATAAGAGAAATCTGAAACAGTAAGAAGACAAAGAATCAGAGACATCCCATGGTTTAATAATCAAGACCCCGGTCTCTAAAATTTCTGGGGACGATCAGACTCTTATGATCGTACTTCCCCATTTCCTTCTTGGGTTTTCATCTTTCCGTGTGATAAGATTTATGAGTTACCTAAAACAGATTTTCTCGTCTTATGTGTGCATAGTGTGTGCTACTCACGTGTTTTGTATTCCACGCAATAATACACTAATCACTATAGTTATGCCATAAACCTAGTTTATGCATTCAGATAACACATACATCACAAGCCATACTTATATAACATATAATCATATCATACTTCTAGTAATACAATATCGCATCACACTTCCAGTAATGCATAGATTAACCTGTACACTTTCACACAATTTACAGTATTTCATTTCAAACAGCTAAATCTATATTCTGATGTTTTCACTATTATATACGATAACACATCCAACATACTCCTAGTGTCACACACACACATATGTATCACACACAGTCATTTATTCTCAATCATTTGTAAAGATGCAATTATATGTATATCACAGCACCGTCTTCGCACTCCGCCCGTGCAATATGGGTCCCTTCCTCCCAATATGATATATAAATATGTATATAGCACCGTCTTCGCACTCCGCCCGTGCAATACGGGTCCCTTCCTCCGAATATATGTATATAGCACCGTCTTCGCACTCCGCCCGTGCAATACGGGTCCCTTCCTCCGGATATATGTATATAGCACCGTCTTCGCACTCCGCCCGTGACATACGGGTCCCTTCCTCCAGATATATGTATATAGATATATATATAATAGCACAATATCAGCACATCCAATTCCATAATATTCATACATCATGCACATCATTTCCTATATAAAAGCAATCATACTCTCAATTAATGTTTATCTGTTAGATTGTATTCTTATAGGAATATTCACACAAATTGCTTAATCAGAACATGCCACCCATGTATATTATGTACATAAATTAAGTGATATACACCCGTCATATTCATATCAATCATAATGATTTCTATTCAGTAATGTACATGTCAATGCCCTTGTACACCATATTCTAAAATTCCATATTAAATGCAACACTTATTACAAAAGATGTGTTCAATTCTAAGCCTGTCTTACTATCCCTTTCATGGTGAACATGAATTAAATATTGGTTCAGTGTCTAATACTCGCAAGGCTATCCACGTTTAGTGTAAGTACCAATTTACTGCAATAGACACTCTTTTGACCATAAGATGTGAAACTATCCCTTTTTTCTTGTAACATTGTATATGTGTGTATATATAATATGGGTACTTTCTATGTGATACTCTAAATAGATTTGAATAGAAGAACGACCATGTTCACAAGGTTTTACATATACATAACAACCATAGGTGGGAACATATGTATATATGTCGAATACCCATATTTCCCACTTTCAAATCTTTCTTTTACAGGATTTTTAAACATCTATTATTACGCCCACTTAATTTGGTCATCATCTCAGATAATCAGTTTATCCCCTTTGACTAGAATAATTTGAAACGTCACAATTACTGTTTAACTCATGGCGTATTTCAAGACATTATACTCAAAAAAAAGGGGGGGACTTAATAAGAATTGATAAGATATAATACATATGATTGAAAGTAATCATTTCAAGTATGTCTTAAGTTTGGTTACATTATGGGACATACACTATCTGTATGCAAAAGTATTACTTGCTCAAAAATTCTGGCTAGACGGATGGGTAAGTTGAGACTATAAGGAGAAGCGAAACTTTCATACATGCTTGTTAATCGAAATACAACTTTCTTGATTTAACGTACAATTTAATAAGGCCTAAGAATCCGTTATTACTTAAATTCCTTTGAGTCGATATAACTGGTGTGGCCGCAACCAAGATTATATATATCTATAACAACTATTCTCATTTATTCATGAATTGAGTTGAAACTGTTTGGATTCCCGTCAATACTGATCTTGATACTACCAATCCTATCATTCTTATTTCCCATTTTTGATATTACAATAAGAAAATCTTTCCTTTCAATTAGTATTCATGTTCACTCATCTATTAGTTTACTGCCAATATAATTTAGTGTTGACCGTTAACTTGTCCATTTATCAGTTAATTAAAATTGATAGGACTATCATCTTCACCAGTAACTTTCAGCGTTTCAGAAATTTTCACTGACTATATGCCAATAAATACTCTATTCATAGTCCAGTTTACTAGGCCACAGAAGGGATTATGTGTTAGGGTGAAATATGTGTTTTGGAGTCCATAACACAATAATTCTCCATTTCTAGTAAAGCTAAAGCTAATTTGAGTCTGAGGATAATTGCCAACACACCGAGTGTACATGCAACACCGTTAATGAGACATTATTATAAAGGGTCAATACTTTAATAAATAGGTATGATATACCGTGTTCATAACATCCACTACTAAAAGAAATGTGTTTAGTTCTGAACTCAGCACAACATACCTGCATATAAATTCCAATAACTTTCACATAGATCCCACCTAAATATGCTTCATCGGATCTAACTTCCCTAACAATCGAAGATGTTTTTATCGTAACTCCTATTTTTGATATAAGAATAAGACATAGAGACTTCTATTAAAATTTAGACTTACTGATCTTTCTAACGATATATTACATGACCAGTTTAATTCACACGAACAGCCGTAATAAACAGAAAATCTTTTAGACATTCAAAATTCTGCAACTTGGTACTTTCGACTAGTTTGTCATGTTTCAGCGATGATTCCCAGCATAGACCTTTGATTAGGACACTGCAAGAGCCGTTGGAAAGTAGACTCGATTTGCTTTCCAACGGTATATCACATGCCCTATTTACTTTTAAATATCCTTACAAAAGAAACCCCAAGTTTCAGGTTTCAGATCTGGACAGACTTTAACAGCTTTGTATTACTATTTCAAAAGTGCTTTGAACTAAACTAATTCTCAACTTTTCCTTTTATTTCTTCATCTAAATTAGATCATAAGTAAGTTATGAACTTAAGTATTTAGACTTTTGATCATGAGCAATTTTTATAAGAACATTCATAATTCTATCTCTACTTAATTTATTATTATCCCCTCTTTAAACCACCTCCAACTTCATAGTTTAAATCATATCATAAAAATTTTCTTTTTATTTCACTAACATCACCAAGATCAAATTTTGATTTGATTTCATAGTTATTATGTAAGAATGACAAGAGGTTCAACCATCATGTGTGTAAGAAGTTTCAAGAATCTCAATCTACACTAATGGTTAGGAGAGATTTATAAACTTGATCTCACCCATCTGTAACGGTCCCAGAATTTATTATACTAATTTGACTCTTAGGATTAATCTTGTCTTCTAATAATACATTGATCGTTACTTGAACTTTTAATATAATGACACTTAAAATTTCGGCTTAACCTCGCCTACTTAAAAATAACCAATACCAACCTCAGATTTCACAAGACATAATCATATACATAATACAAGAGATTATACTTCTTGATAAAAATCAAACCAACTCAAAATCATAACCCTTCTTTGAACACTATGCTTTCACATAGGGTTATTAGTTTGTCGCCAAGAGGCTAAGTTGCATATTATTACAAGAGAGTTACATAACCACAAGAAAAAGTTCTACTATAAGATAAGAATTAGCAACACCTAGCAAGTTCATCATACATTAGTCCAATAATTCTTTTAAGAATTTTATTCAATTTAAGAAGAACAATATTGCTCAAAAATTTATCTCACATATCTCTCAAATGAAAGTTTCATCACCATCAAAGTAAAATGTGAGATTTAAATTTTCAAGGTTTGAGATCTAAACCAAATCTGAAAATTATAGACTCCATCACTACATGATATACCCTAACATGCAACCTCTTTACCCATCAATTATATGCAATTGGATTTACTCATTATCTCAAGATCAAAATTAGACCACTACATACTTTAATAGATCATGAAATTTCAAAGAAAAGTTAGATGAATAGATCAAGAGAAAGTCCATTCAAAATCAAGAGATCAAGATCTATGAATCATGCTTGAGAAATGAGGGGGAAAAAAAAGAAGAAGAAACCCACTCACCTTCACCTCCAAACTCCAGCCCCACGCCTAGCCGGCTGCCACCTGGCTGGCCGCCGCCCGCCCGCCGCCCGCCCGCCGCCGCGCGGCCTGCACGCGCGCGCGCGAGTCCAGATCCAAGGGGAGAGAGGGAGAGAAGGAGAAGAGAGGAAAAGAAAGGGAGAAAAATAGAGAGAGTAAGGAATAGAGATGAGATTAGATCTTTGGGTTTCTAGGGTTTCTTTTTCCATGGAGGAATCCTCTCTAGGATGAGGAGGAAGAGATGAATACTCTCTTGACTCTTTTAAGATCCATACCCCAAAATTTTATAAATTTGCCACCCTTTCATCCAAGTGTACAATCCCCCAAAATAAGAAGATTTAGGCCCTTGATCTCTCCTCCCATGCATACCTACTCCCTCCACTAAAAAAAATAATATATAAAATTGTCATGGTTGTATTTTCTTGGTAAATACATATATTTCAAGTATACTACTAGTATATCCTCACAAAGAAGTACTAGTTACATAATAACTATGGTGTAGGTATATTCATACATGCCACTTGACATTTTCAAAATTAAATTGAAATTTATTACACACTCAATCAACTTAATAACACAAGATTTATATTATTAAATCAGGGTTTAATAATTCAGGGCGATACAATTCGAGCCTAAATCCTTCCCACTGAAATACCAACATTCGATATTCAAATAAAAGATCCACTCCATTGAAGTTGATCTGTATTATTTAAAGCAACTAAAAATAAAAAATTAAGTGTTTTGAATACTTTTTTCTCATACATCAAGCGACGGAAAATAGACGGCTGAAAGTGATTAGTTGGTTAGATCTATGTCTTTAGACATATAAATTCTCGATCCGTCCATTTGATCATGATCTAAACATTTAAAAACCCTTAAAAACTAACTTTTATTAGGTTTCAAATGTTCTACGTTAAATAATTAACTCACTATCTAGGTCATCCGTTTTTTTCCTACTTGATGAACGGGCAAAAAGTATTTAAAATACTTGATTTTTGATTTATAAATACTTGAAATAATATGCATCAACTTCAACAGAATGGATCTTGTATTCAGATGTTGTAAAGTTTTATTTGAGTGGGAAGGACACGGCCTCGAATCCTTCTAGAATGACACAAGTGTGTGTGTGTGTGTGTGTGTGTATGTATGTATGTATGTATATATATATATATATATATATATATATATATATATATATATATATATATATATATATATATATATATATATATATAAAGAGAGAGATTTGTACCTCAGCCGCCAGCTGAGAGAGACTCTCTCAGCTGGCATAACGTGGCTGAATTTCAGCCTCAATTTGGAGCGCTACTACTATGGTCGTAGTTTTTTATGAGGACCGTGGTCAAGTCGCAGTATTTTTCTGAGACTGCTACCATGGTAGCAGTGTTTTCTGAAGACTGCGACCATGGTCGCAGTCTTTTTCTGAGGACCGCTACCATGGTCTCAGTACTAATTACACTGAAAATATATAATTTTTTAGGACATCGATCATATCTGTAACACTTGCCTTAATTAAAGCATTACTTTTCCTAAATAATCATACCCTAAAGAGACAATAGGAATTAGTATGCATGCATGATACCTTAGTTAAGTCATGTGTATTATATGTGTATGTATAAACAAGTGTATACATAAGTATTTATACATTCATGTATATAGGTATAAGAATACCCCCCACATATGGTCAACTTACCACCATCCCCCACCATGCTTGTACCTCATGGAGAGGGGAGAGAGGCATGGAGCTTGGCATAGGGCATGGAGTAGGGTAGACTTGATGGGATGTATAGGGGACACATGGCACATTATTATGGAGAGTTAGAGGCTATAAATAGAGGGGGGTTGAAGAGGATTAAACCATTTGGTTAAAAACTCTCTCTCTTCACAAACTCCCTCCCTCTCTTTTCTTTCCTGCAGCAGCAAAGCAGCAGCAACAGCAACAGCAAAGGAGCAGCAGCAGCAGCAGTTAAAAGCAGCAGCAACAACAGCTAAAGGCAGCAGCAAAACAGCCCCAAAACAGCCCGAATCTGCAGCCAAAAACCAGCAAAATCATACCACTTCCAAGGGTGAGTAGAACATGATAATCCTAATAACATGATGAGTAGAATAAAGTAGGAAATGAATTAAAACGTAAGAGATAAACAAGTACTTGACATTATGAATATTTTTGGGATCGTGCATAGTTTGTGATATCAAGAAATGCTAGCTACCTCATAAAGACTCATGTGTTTTCAATTCCGCAAGTACTTACTCATTTTGTTTATGAATCCATGATATTATTATATGTCTTGCATATTGATATTATATGATGGTATGATGTATTGGAGGAAGGGACTGGGTTGAACCGGAGGCGTAGAAGGGGAGATTTTACGGTTATGTATTGGAGGAAAGGACCGGGTTGAACCGGAGGCGTAGAAGGGGAGATTTTACGATTTTTGTATTGGAGGAAGGGACCGGGTTGAACCGGAGGCGTAGAAGGGGAGATTATATTGTATGTGTATGGATATTGCTAAGATAGAGATCCTATGATATAATCATACATAAATCCCTAACATCTAATCTGGGATAACTTCTTAACAGGCAATTTTTATGTAGGTCAGTCGACTAAGTCCTAGGGACTAGTCGACTATAGGTGTGATAATTAGGCAGATAAACTGCTGGATAGCAGGATTAGTCGACTACAGACAGACTGTAGTCGACTAATCCCAGATACAGAGAGCAAATAGAGAGTTAACAATCTGTTTTGGACATAATTAGTCGACTAGGTCGACTTACAAGTCGACTAATAAATCGTGTAGTCGACTACACCAGGAAGGGTAGTCGACTATAGGTGACATACAGAGAGTAACATAACTTTTTGATCCTCAACTAGTCGACTATAGGGGTCTTCAAGTCGACTAGTACTTGGGTAGTCGACTATACCAGGGAGGGTAGTCGACTACATAAGTCCCTGACAGCCAACAGAGAAGCAGATACGTGTGGAGTGAAGTTAGTCGACTATAGCTTTAGAATTAGTCGACTTACAGATAGTCTTAGTCGACTATAGGATGGTCTAGTCGACTAGGAAAGCCTTGTTACTGTGTTCTGATTGGGTTCTTGGCTAATAATAAAATCTTATAAAAATAGTATAATGACACACTTATCAACCGGATAATTTAGCCATGTATACCTACTTGATAGGCATATTTAAATATTGTTTTACTCACTGAGCCGTCAAGCTCACTCTATTCTAACTCCACCTACAGGTTTGGACAAGGGCAAGGGACCCGCTTAAGGGCAATTGCGCGGGCAATCATCACCGGAACCACTGTTTTAGAAGTTACTTTTGTTATGTATATGATTTTGTATAAACATGCGTACTTTAGCTGGGTATCACCCTTGACTTGTAATTTTTAAAGGACCTGGTGTTGGACTCTAACTGTGTATGTATATATATCCTGATATGGTAATTATAGACTGTGTTTCTTATAGATTTTCGAACCATGGTGTTAACATGATAAGTCTCCATGTTATCTTAGTAGAAATTCTGATGTGTAGTGAAGAGTTCTGATGATTATATTGGAAGTATTATACCTTGATGGGCCCCACGTTTGAATTATACGAGATGATTGTGATTAAATGAAAATTTTTTACTGGGACCGTTACAATATCGCAGTGGACTGCGACATGTCACAGTCAGCTGCGACCATATTGAAGCGCCAGCTGAGAGAGTCCCTCTCACCTGGCGGCTGAGGTATATTTTTCTCATACATATACATATACATACATATATATATGTATTTATATGTATATGTAAATGTATGAGAAAAATGTAATTCAGCCGCCAGTTGAGAGAGTTTCTCAGCCGGCATGACGTGGCTTCGTATTAGCCGCAGAGAAGGCAAAATTTTAGGCGGTAAAAAAAAAACACCCTGCTTGAAAAGACGGCAACTACTTTACCGCTGCCCAATGACTAAAATACCCTCAGTTTCACTTTTAACCTAGCTACGACTGTTCCTCCACTAAAAAAATTACAGATCTGAATTTTTTGAGTTTTTTCAAGAAAAAAATTACAGATCTTGATTGCTAAATTTTTAATCATTCACATCAAAAAATTTAATTTATAAAACAAAAATCTGATTAAGATATCGAGTAAGAAAGCAACAGCCACAAAAGGTAAAAAACCGTGAAAACCCTACTTATTGGGTGAAATAGCAAAAAATTATGATTTTTTCAAAAAAAATCCAATTTTGTTATCTAAAGAGTTTTTTTTTAACCTTTTAATATCATTTCGCTTTAGATCGGTCTCTAATCCCTAAAATATTTTTGATTTCAGTGTTAAATTTTAATTCTAAAAATTAAAATTCAACTGTTATTTTCGATTAAAAATGAGATTTTATTAAAATCTTGAAGTTTCTAATTTTAGAAAATATTTTAGAAAAATAATTTATTTTAAAAGAATGCGACCATGGTCGCATTAATGTTTAACTTTTTTTTAAAAGATGTTTTAATCATAACAAAAATCTTTTACTGCCAGTTTAGTTTTTTTTTTGTTTTTTTAAAACTGCAATTGAAGTCGCAGTTTCTGAAAAGAAAAATTTTGGATTTAAATTTTTTAACATCATTTTCACTTTTTAGATTTATTTTTGTTTTACTTTGCGATCTTGATCGCAGTATTGCAGCCTTTTTTTATTTTTTCGATTAGGATTGCAGTATTTTTTTCACCTTGGCAAGCTAAATAGGATATTGCGACTGTGGTCGCAGTCTTATGAAATAAGAGTCGCAGTCAATTGAAACAGTAACGAAGATCTCGTAAGTTAATTAATTGAGATGATTAGAAGATTGTGACTTCGGTCGCATTAAGTTAATTAATTGAGATGATTAGAAGATTGTGACTTCGGTCGCAGTCTTATGTAACAACAATCTTTTTAAGAATGATTTGTTTGATAACACTGCGGTCTTAATCATAATATTTTTTATCAAGTAATCTAAATAGGATACTGCGACCGTAGTCACATTCTTATGAAACAAGAGACGTAGTCAATTGACGCAGTGAACAATGTCTCGTAAGTTAAGTAATTAAGATGATTAGAAGACTATGGCATTGGTCACAGTCTTAAGTAATAGCAGTCTTTTAAAAAAATTTGTTTGATAATACTGCGACTTTGGTCGCGGTATTTTATAACTTATTTTTTTTTATTTTTGCGATCAAGGTCGCAGTCTTTTTAATAATAAATTTTAATTGGATTGTGATTTTGATCGCAGCCCTGTAAAATAATTGATTTGAAGATGAAATTTCATACTGCGACTATGGTCACAGAACTCAATTTTATCTGACAGTTTATTATTATGAATGCGACCGAAGTCGCATTCTTGATGAAAAGAACAACTTTTAAAATAATTTTTTTCCTGCGACTTTAGTCGCAGTACTAACAGATTGGTTATATATTTATGTGTATTTTACATGTCTTTCAGATTTTAAATCGAATGACCAACATTTCCGATAATGAAAAATTTCTGATAGGCCTTCCTTTTGAAGAAGAAGAAGAAGAAGAGAAGAATCACGATGAAAATATTGAAGCTGACATCTCGAGGAGTAAGAACCTGTTAAAATAGCTGATGGAGATTTAGGTTAGCAAACTAAAAATCAATATCTGATCCAACTCTCGCTAATTTTAGAATGACGTTCTCTACGAGTCAAAAATCTAGATCTGACAGCGTGAGGAGACACATAGAGATAGACATATAAAAGGGAAGAAAAATAATAATAAAAAATATAAAACTAATACATCATCCCAAGAAAACTGTCTTTTTTGAACGATAGGGGCTTTTAGTAATTTTAATTATTTTCAAAAGCGGAGCGCCATTAAGATTGTCGAATTATGTGGCACATATTGTGCCTCGTCACTTCCAGTTGAGAGGCACTCTTAGCTATCAGCTGATATACATTTCTCTCTCTCTCTCTCTCTCTCTCTCTCTCTATATATATATATATATATATATATATATATATATATATATATATATATATATATATATATATATATATAGAGAGATAGACTTGTATCCTTTCAAAAGGATTTGATCCCGGATCCTTCCCACTCAAATTCAACCATCCAACATTCGAATACAAGATCCACTCCGTTAAAGTTGATCTATACTATTTCAAGTATCTATAAAACAAAAATCAAGTGTTTTAAATACTTTTTGCCCATCCATCGAGTAGGGGAAAAACGGACGGCCTAAATAGTGAGTTGGTTAGTTTAACGGTGTAGAACATTTGAAATCTAACAAAAATTAGTTTATAGGGGTTTTTAAATGTTTAGATCATAATGAAATGGCCGGATCGAGAATTTGTATGTCTAAAGACATAGATCTAACCAACTCACTACTTTCGGCCGTCCATTTTGCGTCGCTTGATGGATGGGCAAAAAGTATTTAAAACACTTGATTTTTGGTTTATGGATACTTGAAATAGTATAGATCAACTTCAACGGAGTGGATCTTGTATTCGAATGTTGGAGGGTTGATTTTGAGTGGGAAGGATCCGGGATCAAATCCTTTTGAAAGGATACAAGTCTATCTCTATATATATATATATATATATATATATATATATATATATATATATATATAAGTCAGATCTGCCTTTTATTTATTTAATATTGAAAAAAGAAGAACAAAGATTATTGGAATTTAAGTACGGTTCAAACATAGATAAATTTATCAAATTGAATTTTTCATGTCTATAAAGGATATAATAGTTGATAATTCTAAAGGCATTATCTTTGTTCAAAGAGAGACGTTTAAAGAGAGATTTTGCTAAATCTATCATCGTAACTGGTTTCTACACTTTATAAAACAAATAAGCCTGAAACCATAACCAAGTTTGTTAAGGAAATAATATTAGAGTTGTGTTTTTTCATAAAGGCCAACAAACTTACATCACAAAAAGAAGAAGGGTACCAGAAGAAGAAAGGTGTTTTGCAGAACAAATATAAAAGTCTTAATAATGAGCTCCTCTTATTTTATTCAACAACCCCTCTCACAGGCTCAAGGCGGATAGATTCAAGCTCACAAATTTTTATGAGAAAATAAAACATTTGATGTCACTTGAAATAAGCTGCTGAGATACTAATGAGTCAGGCATTTCTATAAGTAACCATCGCTGCATCTAATCAAAGCTACGACCAGTTTTCAAAAAAAGAAAAAGAAAAATCAAGTCATTATCTGAATGTTTTTTTTCATAAAATTAAGTCATAATTATCAACATTAGGGAGCTAAATAGGAATAAAAGAAATTTTAAAGGGTTAAAATGGAAGTGACATGGACCAAAAACTTAAATCATTAGGTCTAAAGATCCTAACTTTTCTTAAATATATGCGAGGAGCAATTTGATTAATAAATTCAAGTCAATAGATCTAAATTTTAATTTTCTTTTCTTTATCCATATGGGATCATTCTCACATATTTATACCTTAACACTCACTTTCCTCTTTCAAACAAAAATTTCTAATTCAAAAGTGACCTATGTTTCCTCCTCTTTCGTAAGTGCAAACAAGAAGTAAAAAACAACTAATTTGACCTTTTCTGTTTTTTTCAAAGGAAAATCCACCGCTTCCTCTTTTCTCCTGGCTTGCTTTCAAAGAGGCCTTCCGACATTGGCATGTGAGAGTGAGACCCACGTGTCAACGCATGGATGGGTGATAGCTGAGCTGTCATGAATATTAGTGAAGCTCTAAATTTCTTTTTTCTTTTTTTTCCCTTAAAAATTAAGCTTGTACATGTTAATTTCCCACATTATTCTTTTATTGTTGTAGACATTGTTGGACCAAAGTTGCGTCTGCCACGTGCAAATACAGTGAGAGTCGTTGTGTGCTGAAATTAATGTCAATATCAGTCGGTGCACAAGGGACTCCTGCATTGATTGCAACGTATCATTGTCTCTCTCTTTTTATGCTTCTCTCAAAAAATAGAAGATCCTATTTCCATGCTTTTCTTTCAGATTTCATTTGTAATTTAAGATTATGTGATAATATATAATAATTAAAAATTGAGGATGATTGTGTGAGCCAAAAATGATGACAAAGAAATGATTAGTGAGGTTCTAAATGCATAATGATGGCAATGGGAGTGTCACGGAAATGGTGATGAATCAAATTAAAGTTTCCTAGAACCTTAAGTGTCCAAAGTACCAAAACAAGCTGACCTTAGGTTTCTTCCATTATTTACACATCTTAGTTTAATCTTCGCTAGATGACAAATGACAATGGTACCTCTTGAGAAACTAGTTACTTTTTTCCCTCCTAATTAACTCAATTGTCCTGACGACCTCCGGGGAGCAAACTCGGGTTCTGATCAGGGCATGTCTGGAAAAGAATAAATGTCTACATTGCGGGATTCAAATCGGTGACTCGTGAGAAGCTTGCGATCTAACCGACCTAGGCCTACTGGTTGAACCACTCGCGGGGGACAATTAATTACTTTGTTTGGTTCTTGGTTTTTATATATAATGGTTGATAAATATGTTTTTGATATTGGTGAGGTTGAAATTATTTTATTCGAAAAGATTATATTACATTTGTTGGTGATACTGTGTTATTCTATTTTGAGGGGGGAAACACTTTTAATTGAATATTATTAATCACAATTGAAGTCTCCTAAAGTAAAAAGTTTTTTTTTTTTAATTTTGTAATCATATACATGAAAATTTTAACCCACAACTAGAACATAACTCTAAACTCATACAAAATATTTCTATTTTAAGCATGGTCTCAACATTACCTAGAACATAACTCTAAACTCGTACAACATATTTCGATTTTCAAGCATGATTTCAACTTTACCTATTTCTGTTGATTTCAAGCGTTATTTTTGTCAAAAAAAAAAAAAAAACATTTTCATATGAAGGGCGTGTTTGGTAAGTTGCAAAACGTTTGCAAAATGCAAAAAGTTTTGCAACTTTACATTTAAAGTTGTTTGGTTTCGTTTGCAAAATGCAAAATACAAAACACTTTTGCAACTCTTCTTTTCCCACTTGCAGTTGCTACAGTTAAATTTGTGGTCATGTAAATCTCACTTTTACACTCATATTTTCCCACTTGCAGTTGCTACAGTTAATTTTGTGGTCATGTAACTGTCACTTGTAGTATACTTACAGTTCAAAACAGTTACTTGATAATCAATATATAATTAAATATTATTAAATATTTAATATTTTAATAGTGTTCAATTTTTTATTTAATTATTTAATTATTTTATATTTTTAATCTTTAACTTTTTTATTGTTTTAATATTTAATATTTTACTAATTTAATTTAATATTTTAATTTAATAATTTATTATTTTATTAATACTTATTCCATTTTTTATTATTTTATTTAGAGTTAATATTTTATTAATATAACAGTATTATACTTTAATATAAAATTACTATATATTTAATTATTTATTTTTAATATAAAAAAATACTTTATTAATATCATAATATATTTTATTATTATATTAATATTTTATTATGTTAATATTTTAATAATAATTCAGTATAATAATACTATAATGATAATTTATTATTAAATTATAATTATATTTTACTTTATTAATTTTATATTTCTATAATATTACAATAATATTATAATAAAATTTATATTATAATAATTTTCAAGTATTTTTAATATTATAATATTATAACTATATTTTATTATTGTTGTAACATTTTTTAATATTTATATTTTATTAGTATTCTTAAAATTTTATTAATGTTCTTTAGATTTTTTTAAATTTTATATTATTTATTTAGTTAATATTTTAGTAATATTTTACTATTTATACTAATATTTTATTAATATTATTGTTATAAATAAAATATTAAGATTATTAATTTTTTATCTCAAATTTATTAATACAATTTAATTTGCAATAGTAGATTTAATTTAATAGTATTTATAATATTTAAATCACTGCTACAGTTAATTTTGTGGTCAACTTTTCCACTTACACTTTTACATTACCAACCAAACACCGTAAAACACAATATACTTTACCATTTACACTTTCACTTTATCAACCAAACACCGTAAAACACAATATACTTTTCCATTTACACTTCACTTTATCAACCAAATACCGTAAAACACAATATACTTTCTCTACTACAGTTCATTTTTTTCATTCTCATTTTACGACTTACGACTTGCGACGTTTTGCAACGAAACAAGCAGGCCCGAAGTCTCGTAACATTTTCTGACACCGTGTCACCATAACACATATTAAAATCTCTTTACAGTAAGCGGGAGAAATGGTCTTAAATATCAGTTGCAGGAGTCTAGGATCCAGAAGTAAAAAGCTCTTCTAACATTATTATTTTCAGTGTGCTCGTGCTGACAAATTATGACCCCTGATGCAAGACTCGTGACAAGGAGTGAGTGAGTTGAGAGTGACATGACTCAATTCACGAAAAGAATTTCATAGAGGAGGAAGACGGAGCAAAAAAAAGAGACCTTATTCATTTATAAAAGGTAATTTTTAACTCAACTGAATTTTTACTAAAAGACCATAGAATGCAAGCCTTCGGCTAGAAATTAAGAATATGCCTTGATTCTCTTCCCTTGTTCCAATCAATCCTCAAACAAATCTTTCTTTCTCTTTTTTAAATAAATAATATTGTGGTCCTCTCCTCCCCATTATTACTAAATTTACAAACAATCTCCTATGAAAACTAAAAATTAAAACAAAAACAGTTTTGAATAATCAATTAATAAATTATCAAAACTGATCGAAAGAAAGTTTTCTCCCATCACTCATATAAAAATTTTGTCCGTCTGTGTTTTCATTCGCACATAAAGAGAGAGCAATTGGAGTAGCAGCTCTCATCTCCTCTCTCCAGCCTCCTCCCCACTTCCTCTCCTCCATTTTTCTTCTTCTTCTGCCCTCTCCTCCTCTTTTCTCTTTCTGCTTTACCTTCTTCGTCGGTGGAATTCAATCAATTTCTCACCGTAAATGCAATATACTAGTCAAACTGAGAGAAGTAAAATTTTTTCTCGAGCTTTTTTTTCAATTTTGTTCGTCCGTTTGCCCTCCAAATAGAAAGCCAGAGAGAAAATCATAGAGAGCCGCTTTTTCCACTCCCAGCGTTCCTCCCTCGTCCCTCCTCCGTCTCTTCTTTTCCTTCTTTTCTCGGCGCCCGCCACCGTCTGACCTCCAAGCGATAATTAGTACTATTTAATTAGCAGATTTTTGCATTTAGTAAAGGCAGGAATAAAGGCTCTCTCTTCTCTGCTTCATGGCAGAAATCCCAAACTCTGGACCCTGACGAAGGAAGTGTAGTGATCTGTCAGTCTCTTTCTTTTATTATTTACTATTTTTTAAGTTTATTTCTTTGCAGTTTACTTCCCCAGCACTCTCAGTCTCCAATCTCCAGGCCCGCCCCCCAACCAAAAAAAAAAAAAAAAAACCATTTCTTTTATAAATATTATATTAACATAATCATTCACCTCCTGTCTTCTTCTTTCGACTCTGTACTTCATTGGTTCATCAACCATAGACCCAACAATTTCTTTCTTTTTTTTAATAATCAAAATAATTTTAAAAAATCCCAACAAGAGACCTTCTTGGCTTCCCCATTCTAATTATCTTCTGGGTTTCCCACCATTCATCTCAAAAGTCTCTTTCCTGGTATTTTTGGTGACGGGGGCGCAGTGCCAATTTAATATGTACATGAATTGAAGCAGATAGAGGGAGAGGGAGAGAGACGTTGTGCTTGAAGGCAGAGGCACTGGGTCGAGAGATTTACTCTGCATCCTCTCATGGAGTGATCCTGCCCCTGAACCTGTAAGAGATCTTTGAAGCTGCTTTTTGTTTTTGTGTTGGGGGGTTGTACTTATTGTTTGGGGTGACTGGAAATGCTTTGTTGTTAGCTTGTTTTTGCTGTGTTTATGGACTGATTCATTTGACTGCTGCTGCTTCATCATCTTCTTCTTGTTGTTGGGCTCTCAATAGGGGGAGCTCTCTTCAGAAGGCAATGCACAGGGGTGGAAGAAAGGGCCCATCCTCTTCTTCTTTCAATTCTGGAGACGGGTCTGCGAGTTCTTCTGGTTTTGAGGTGAGTCAATCTTTGTAGAAAGAATTCTTTGGTTGATGAAGAAAACCCATGTCTTAGTTTTTCTGTTGATTGTGTTTTCGAATTCAATTGAGCAAATGGAAGCAAATATTTTGTCCAATTGACTAAATGTGAAATATGGGGTTTTAGGGTTCTTTTTGGTTTTATTTTTATTTTTTGATTTAAGTTGTGTTTGGGTAAACTAATGATCATGCGTATGCCCACCAGGATGTGAAGAGCATTGATGGGAGGAAGGGCACAGAGAAGCGGGAGAAGGTGGGTTGTTACAGATTCCAGCTAGAGCAAGAAGTAAGTGCCACTGTCACTGATTGATTGTTCTCGTTTCAACTAAATTTGCTGCATTTAATTCTCTGAACTACATATGTCCTGCTCATGGCGATGGGTGTGGGATTTTAAGTTAGAAGAAGACAGTGACAGGTTGTAGGAACCTTTGTGGTCCCTGTATGGTGAGGGTATTCAATTTGATGTAATTAGTTGGTGCTTTTTCGCTATTATCTTCCAACCTTAGCCTGTGGGAGCTTACTTGAAGATGCATTTCGCTTTAGGTTTCCATTTTGCATTAGTGAACTGTGGGGAGCCAATTGATGTAAAAACTTGAAAGGATAGATCTCTTGGAAGTTTGAGCTAATGTTGTATAAAGAAGGAATTTGTGGGATATTCTACATTCTAGTAAGTAGTATTAGACTAATTATTTGGAGTTCCTGGTATGTAGTTCAGAATCTAGGGACAATTTGCTTACGAGATCGGTATGGTGGTTAACTGGAGAGTAAAAGAGGGTGAGGTCCAGAGTTCAAGTCCTGGAGAGGGCACCCAATTGAATGCCCTTTTTTCTCGATTAAAAAACAATTCAGAATATGTGGATAGTTTACACACTCATTTTTAGTTCGAAGGTAAAAGCAGAAGGCCTTAGATTAGACTGTCCCTGAGATAGTCTAGCACACCCGCGATATAATCAAGCTCCTACTTTGTCTGCCATTATATTTTTCTAAAGAGAGTGCAGTTCAGGTACCTACCGGTCTATATTTGTCTCCCATTATATTGGTCGATAATTAATTGAGCTTTCTCTGCATATTTCAACTTCCCATTCTTGTTGATACAATTTAATTAATTTTGAGCAAACTTGTTCATATAATTGTATTCACAATTTATGGGTCAAAAGGTACTTTTCACCCTTTCTGATAAGAAACCTGTCTCTGGAAGATAAGATCATGATTTCATGCCCCCCAGTAAAGTTGCCAACTAAATTACCTTTTCAACTCTAAAATAATGTTTTACTTACAGAAATCTCATCATGAACATAATTGCAGATTGGATCAGTAATTAATCTTACAAAATATTGGAGCTTGTTCATGTCTGGGACACTATCATGATTTGGAAAGTACAACATTTTGGTGTATATTGGGTTTGATTGCCTATGTCAGATGTATACTGTTTTTATGTTATTCTTTTTGTCAGAGGAAAGTTTGTTGCCTAAATTTACTAAAATAAAATAAAGAATTAAAAAAGAAGAGGAGAGGAAGGAGTGAGAGAAGGCGTTGCAACCAGTCACCCGAGCATGGGTAAGCAAGGTGGGAGTGGATTACAAGTTGGGGATTGGAAGGTGATCCTCTTCTTCTATATAGGGGAGTGTCATCAGGCCAAAAGTGTACAAGTCTACAAGATGCGATGTTCTTATGGTGATGTAAAAAAAACGTCATAGTTTCGAATTGAAAAATCAATTTCCGCTCATTCCAATGCAGCCAACAGATAGCCATGGCAAAGCAATCCCATGCATTGGAATCTGCCACCGAGCTCCAAATATCAGAAATAGCAATAGGCCAAGAAATGATGGCACTGAGCTTTGAAGGGCTGCCAAGTTGAGAGCAAGAAAATGTAGTCCATGAAAAGATGATGTGCTGTTTTAAGTAACGAATCAGAGAGAACACAGGTGACTTGAGAGATTTTGCCATGGATATGGAGGTTATCTTCTGTGAGGAGGCCATTGAGGAAGACCAACTGCATTCGAAGACGGATCTTAAGAGGTGTGCCCGCAGTCCAGATTTTAAGGAGGGGTTCGTTAGTTGCTGCATTGGCAGTAAGGGAAATATAGAGGGATTTGACTGTGAATGTTTGCTGCACGACTGTAGATTCCGAGGCTGAGAATATGAAGAATTATCACCTGTTTGTTGAGGTTGAGGTGGTTGTTAAACTCGAGAATGTGATGTGTGGAAGGCAATGTCGGAATTTTGGTGAAAGGGAACTTTTTGTTTTCCAACAACGGCCATAGGTAATACCACATGCCAAAAGAGGTTGGGGAGAAAGTGTTGAGCAATGGCCAGATAAAAATAAAGGAAACTTTAAGAAACACGATGCAAAAGAAAATACTGGAGAATTTACGTGGTTCGCGAAACCCGGCCTTCGTCCATGGGGAGAGAATTAAAAGAGTTTATTAAACAATGGTATAGAAGAGATTCACCTTCACTCTCAAATCCCATGAGATTATAAGTCCTTCCTCTCTCTCTCTTTCTTGGCTTCCAATACTTCATACAAAAACTTTAAGTTACGACCTTTATACATTTGATTTACAAACTCTAAGTTACAACCTTTATACATTGGATTTACAAACCCTAACATTGATAAAGATCTTGACCGTTGAATCCACGAAGAACTCATCATCAAGACCCTATTATACAAAATCAGGCCCCGCATCCTTTCCCATGAGCCGTTGCCATGCTTTTGATTTTATCCCAATTAATCAGCTAGATTAATTGGCTAAACCAAAGCTCTTTCATTGGACCCTCAATATGTGGTTGATTCACATGCTCTGCCTTGCCGCAGAACATGTGAGTTTGAACCACATGTTTAGTCTTAATTCTTCTCAAACTAGGATTCATCTTAACTCTTAATTAAACTTCAATTAGGACATCATTAACCCATTTTCTCCTTTTTGAAAACAAGTCACAATACAACAGAAAGATCTAAGCTTATTATCCCCAAACCGATGATCAAGCAAATTGTGTAGTATAACTGTTACCAATATTAGTTTGATGCCTGAAGAGTAATCCATGGAACCCTTGAGCTGTCCTTGCCAAAAGGGGGATATCAGAGATGTAACCTGATAGGTTTGGCACAAGATCGTGATAGGTTTGGCATATGATCACAAGGCTTCCCTCTACAATAATAAATGTTGAGCACAGGAGAAACCTGATAGGTTGGCATAAGATCACAAGGCTTCCTTCAACAATAATAATTGTTTTTACAAAAGAGAAACTCATGTCGCCAAGGGTCCAATAACCACATCAGATGTGTCCATGAATGTATGAACCCAGACACATTGAAAATTTTGAATTCATCAATCTGGCCGTCAGCCTATAGTATTTGTCCTAAAGTAAGCACTATATAAGTTAGTGGATGTTGTTAGGCTCATGGGCTTATGTTCTACTTCTCTTCAAAAGGGAAAAGAAGTCTGGATAAATATTTGTCAGCAAGAAAATCAAGATAGTGCCATCTAGGATAGACTGTTTATTGCTATTGTAGGGAGCACTTATTTTCCCTTTTCAATTCCTCAATTGTTTCTTTTTAAAATAAAATCAAGAAGGTTGGATAACTTCCAACCTCTTCACAAGCTATGGGCAAACTCTACTAAAAATTGTGCTGATTGCTTTTCGAATTAGTGACCTCCCCCATCCAAGCGGGTGCTCCACCAATTGTGCCAGTGCCTCTTCTTATTCCTCAATTATTTTTGTAGCCATTGCTCTTTTGAGATCTTATACCTTCTATTTAGTTTTCTATCCGACTTACTATTAGATGTAAAACAAAGTAAATATTAATTAATGTGTACAGGTCCAGGTATTGCAGAAACAGCTTCAAGAAGAAATTGATTTGCATGTGGCTTTGGCAAATGCTGTAGCACACCATACTGAACCTCTATTGAACTCCTCTTCAAAAATTCCAGATGAGGTAATCTTTCAATGTTGTATGATCTGTCATTTGTTGTTACATTCCATGTATAGGTTTGGTTTGACATTACTATTGTTACTGTTAATGAACGTCTGGTTTTATTTCTTAAGTTTTTGGCTTCTCAAATTCTTTTAGGCTCAGAAGCTCCTAGCTTACATAGCTGAATTGGAGATTACAGTTTCAAAGCTTGAAGAAGAATTGACTGCATTGCATTTTCGGCTTAGTCATGAAAGGAATGAGCGTCACCTTGCTGAAACCCATCTTAAACATTTACCTTCATTATCACTTGAACCACCTTCTTCAATTTCTGGCTTCATGTGGGAAGAGGTATATTATTGTTTCTACTGGTCTTATTTTTTGCTAGTTTCACACAAACTATCCTTGTTTCTAGGTGATGATTGAGCCTTGATTGTTTACTCAGCACATATCTTCCTTGAGAGCTTCAAAGTTTGGTGGATCTCAAATAGCTCCCTCACTGAAACTGGATTTATCACCTGGCAACGGACAAACACAACTCGTGACAGCTAACAGACTCCCAAGGGAAGAGGTCCGTTTCATATTTATGCATTTTAAAAAGTATGCTTCTCTTGAGTAGAAGGGCAGTTGTGCCTGATATTTAAGAAGTCTCTGATATTTGTTTTTTTGGGACTAAATTCAAATACTGTTACAGTACCTAGTCCCAAATTGGAATGACTAAATGGTGTCTACTACAGTTGTCAGGATCATGTGGTGGGAGTAGAGCTAACAAGGACGTAGTTTTTTCTCTTCAACAGTTCAATGCATCGAGTCTGATGAAAAATCTAATTCTGGAAAATCTTTGGACCCATCCAAATAGGCTTTCCGAAGAAATGGTGCGATGCATGAGAGACATATTTCTCTGTCTATCAGAGTCATCATCTGCCTCTTCCAAGGTTTCTTCCTTGAAGATTTTTCCTTTTTCATCTTTACCTGTTGGACCCCTCTCCCAGTCTTCATTCCAGTCTTCATTGACATCTTTCTCGGATTCATCCATGATGCCCTCATCAACGCGTAGTCCTTCAGCTGTGTCATACCACAGTTGTCAGGATTTGGATCTAGAGAATTCATTTGATCCTTATAGAGTCAATGGAAAGGTGAACTGGAAGAATATTGGAAGCTATGGTTTCGCAGATGAAGTTTCTTGGATGTCTGTTGGAAAGGAACAACTTGAGTATGCTGCAGAGGCTCTGAAAAAGTTCAGGTGGACATTTCTCGCTGATTAAGATTACCTATTTCAACATTTAAAATAAATATAATAGCAGTTTACTTCACTGGGCTGATGGTGAAACATTTTGACATAATCATATGTAGGTAATTAGTCTGAAATAATCCTAAATATATTGGCATGTATTGATCCTTGACGGTCAGATTTTGATTTTGTGATTGTGCATGTAGGATTGTATTTATAAATCATACCCAATTTTTAGTTTCAAATCAACCATATTTGCCATCATCTATAGTTTCTGTGAGTACATTACTCTAATGCTAGAAAAAAAAAAGTTATTTTTAATGTTGTCATCTTTTCCAAAACTCTTTGATCAGAACATCCTCTTCATTATTTCTGTTCTTCATTGCATATAAGAGGCCACAATCTATAGTCATGTATGTGCCTTTTTTCTGAGACTACCTTGACCCTTTTATGGTGTTGCACCTGATTCACTACTTTCCGAAATTCTAGATGCACAATATCCTCATCTGCACAATGGACCTCAGTTAGTTTGTCACAAAAAACTAATACCAATGAGTGTTAAAACGTAAGATTAATGGTCAAGTTATCCTAGTTAAAAATTGCATCATGTCAAATCCAGTAGATACCACTAAATTTCATAAACTGGTGGTGGATCAAACAAGGGCGAGCTAACACTAAATATCATTAACTGGTGGTGGATCAAACAAGGGTGAGCTAAAGGGGATCTGAATGTGGAGATCCATCAAAATATAACTATAGACTCACGTAATCTAGTTCCTTTGTAACCACATCCTCTACCGGACCTAGATTCAGCATTTGATACTTTTGCAAAAAGATGAGAAATTTCTTATGCAAAAGCATAAATTCCTTGACATGTCTTAAAATCTCTCTTCGTTGTTGCCATCATGGAATAATTAACTTTAGAAACTTAGGCAAAAGCTAAAAACTGTCTAGTATTATTAATATGGAACATTATCTGAATATGAGCTTCCTAATTATGCGTGATTTGGTTATGGTGGTTCATGCTGTTGCTCCTTGGCTGCATGAACCTCTATAGGAACAGTCAACCTCTCTTTCCAACTGGCCTTGTCATTGAAGGTTCTATGGCTAGTTGTCTTGGCCATAAACTTGGCATCATCCTGCCAACTGGCCTTGTCCTTGAAGGTTCTATGGCTAATTGCGTTGGCCATAAACTCAGCATTAGCCCATAGTGGGCCGTCAGCTGTTTGGTTGATAGCCAGCTATAAAAAAAATCAATTCTTTGTGAAACTTCCCCGACATTGAGTCATGCTTTACATTCGACCCCATTTCTGATGGGAGAATGCTATGATGGTGATGATCATCCATTCTGTATTACTTCCACTTACCATAAAATGTTATTTTTGACTATGAGAGACTTTGTGTAATAACCATGTCGTCATTGTCTTCTTATTTCCCTTGCAGAATTCTTGTGGAGGAACTGGGAAAAGTGAACCCAGCTCATATGAGCAATGATGAGAAACTGGCATTTTGGATCAACTTGTATAACACATTGGTAATGCATGTAAGTAAGTTTTGGTTGAGCAGATTATTATGATTTTATGAGAGGATAGAAAAAAATCAAGTTGAATAACTGTGGTGATGTTTCATTTAGGAGTTGCCTAACATGAAGATTTGGACAATTAACAAGATGTTCTCTTTCTTTTTTTTTTTCTTTTTGCGAGTACAACTATGAGAAGAAGGTCCTCCCATGTTCCACTAAAAAGTATTCGAAGAACCACTCTGGAGTACTAGGCTCAAAAGATTAAACATAAAAGAAATAAAAGGATTAACATGTATATATTGCTTCCTTTAAAAAAGAAAAATATATTTTGTTTTAGTTATTTGGTTTACATATTGTTGCGGGTTCTAATTCTAGTTTTTTAAACTTGAAAGGATTGCTGAAATTCATGTTACTTATATCACCTTGACATGCTATTTCATGAAATCTGTCTCTTTGTAGATTGAGTTGAGGTGTCTCCTTTATTTCAGGGGAGATGACTCACAATAGGTATTCAAGAACAAAAATCATGAAGTCAAACCCATCTCAATAGAAATCTTGAGTTGTAAGTGCATTTTTGCATTTTGCGTAAAGCTGGACAACTATGAAAGGTTTTTTTTGTCCCAATCATTTATCGTTAAAGTTTAGCAGCAGTTACATAAGATTAAATGCTCTCACATATATGTTAGATGTTAGATATAATTACTTAATTATATCTAACAATATATAACAAAGAATTGTAGTGAACAAAAACACATAATTCTGTAAGAATGTAACTCAGAACCCTAGCTCCGTATAAGTTGAATGCTTTTACTTTGAGAATGTTAGTTAAGAGCTGCAATGTAATCCGCACAAATTTGAAGCACTACAGCATGGGACCTTGGAGCAGTATGCTTGACGAGTAGCTGGTTTAGACCTTGGTTGGCAACCTAGATGTAGTATCATAGCTGCTGCTGAATCATCTTGCTTTGAGTATGCGATGATCAGTCCTATGTAAGGTAGGCAGCACACAGCATAGTGAAGGAAGTTGGGCATAGATGTCCATGTTATTAGTTATTGGACATTGTCCCAGTTTCTAATGTGATTATTCATGCATAAAGTTTTTCTGATTAGGCTGTCAAACTAGGCTTCTTTATAGCGACCTGTAGTAGCTCATTCCTTCAAGTAGGTGACTACCAGTTCCTTGTATAGTAGGTGATTTAAGCAAACTGGTCAAGGGAGGGTCCTTGGAGTAGACCTTTAAATTCTTTGGACTTGGACACTATCCATTTTCACTGAAGGCACATAGACGAAAGTGAGTCTTTCTTGAAATGTTGTTCTGAATCAGGTCATAGATTGTCTGCAATGTTTATAAGTTTCCCAAAGATGTTCTCAGGTGGTGGTAGTATTTGAATGTTATTGTTGAGCTAACATAAAAGGTACTTAACCTTCTGTGCAATTTAATGCAGAAAAGAACATAGAAAATAATTACAGTACTAAATATTATCGCGGATTAAGCAGACAAAAGGGTATTTGTTATTGACCCACGAGGACTAATATGACTTTTTGCTTATTTTTATTTTTCAATTAGCTTATACAGAGACCGTAACTTCATGAAACATGATATTGTGTCAAATATGTGTCTTGCGTCCAATCGAATGTGAGAAGGTAACTCAGGTTAAATTGATGAGTTTTGTTAAAAATAAATAAGGTGTGCGATTAATCTCACATCAATATATATGATTAAATATGATTAGACCCAAGACTCTATTAGGATTTCCCCATTTGGGTCAAAATGGGGTTCACTATTAACCAGTCAATTTAATCCGGTCCTCTACTGATTTGGGCCTCAAGTGGAATCCCAATATTATCGAATACTTTTGCAATTAACTGAAGTGATTTTGAGATGGAGCGAGCACACTTATGGAAGAATGTAAAATGGAAGAATTCCTTAAACAATAGTGTATCTGTTTATTTTTTTTCATTATTTAAATTTTTTTAATCAGTATGTGAGATAATCTTTGGCTATTTAAGTTGTGTTTTAATGTTTTCCATCCAGTTTGAAACCTCAATTTATATTGCCTTCTAATACATGTCTCTAAGTTCACTGCCTCCTATTAGATAGTGCTTCATAGGGGTAATACAGAGCTCAAGTCTACGCTGGAATTTCCATTGATGAGATAATATGCAAATAGCCAAAATTAAGTTTAGATTAGTTTATCTCCTCTTACTGCATTTTTGACATATGTGATTGTTCCTAAATTTCAATACAGTCAAGAACTTGCTTTTATAACTGTGGTTATTTGTAGAAGTCTGTTTTATTTAATAGTTTCCATTGTACAGTCCTCCCTTGCAGCCGGCCTTCTTTAAGCATGTTATTTTTGAAATATTATAACTTACTGTTCTTTCATTCGCCCTACTTGGCATTTGCATTTATGTTCCATGTACGCATTGATTATTTTTACCTTTTTTTTTTTTTTACCATAAGGTTGTAAATTAGACTTTTGATCATAGAATTTCATACAAACCCACTCTTATCCTTTGCCACATTTGATAGGCCTTGAGGGAAACATGCTAATTGTTGTACCGTTTGTTCACTGTAAAGGTGTTGAATTTCTGAAAGGTTTGTTTTATACCTTTGTTGTATGGAGAACTTGTATTGAAACTCGTGTTACTTCAAAATTTATCAGGCCTACCTAGCATATGGAATTCCCAGAGGTGACATTAAGTTATTTTCTCTGATGCAGAAGGTTCGCCTCAATGACTTAAAATCCTCTGTTTTCTAATAGGAACCTGAATTCGAGTAGGAATTGAGTTTTGGTGACATTGTGTGACTTTTGCAGGTATCGTATACTGTTGGAGGCAAGTCATTCAGTGCAGCTTACATTGAATTTGTCATTCTGAAAATGAAACCTCCAGCCCATCGTCCACAGATTGTATGTAATTTGTTCTTAAGGCTAATAGTTTATCTGTTTCTATGATCTGATGTTCCTAACACAAAACTAACTGGAATATGCATCTTCAGGCCTTGGTTCTGGCTATCCACAACTTAAAAATATCTGAGGAGCACAGAACATGTTCAATTGATGCCCAGAACCGCTTCTAGTGTTTGCTCTCAGTTCCGGAATGTATTCTTCACCAGCAGTAAGTTATGGTGATCTTTTATTTGTTACTTTAGCTTCATTATTAACCTGGTTGGAAGTACGGTTCTTTAAATTTCATTAGCAAACTGGCCTACATTACTTTTTTTCCATGTAGTTTTAGTTTTGTAAAACCTCTAAATTAAATTGTCATATTGTTCACTCTCTATTGGTCAATCTATCTGAATTATAAAGGAACTTGTAAATCCAGACTTGTTAAAACTGTCAAAATCAGTCACATATTCATCAAATTGCCTTGCACAATCACAATGCAGGTAAGGATTTTTACTGCAGACAACGTCCGGGGTGAGCTGCAGCAGTCCATGAGGGACTACATTCAAGCATCAACCGGTATAAGTGATAAAGGGAAACTACTGGTGCCAAAGCTACTCCACAGTTTTGCTAGGGGCATTGTAGAGGATTCTCTGCTGGTCGACTGGATCTGTCGATACCTTACTCCTGATCAAGTCACGGTTGTGAGGGATTCTATGACACAAAAGAAACAGAGGCTTCTTGGCGTTCGAAGTTTCAGCATTATTCCTTTTGATTCCAGATTCAGGTACCTTTTCCTACCTGATAACAGAAGCAGCCAGGACACCTCCTAAGATTGGATCTATCTCGTAAGAGGCAGCATCTATGAATTTCCTCGTCACATGTGATCAGCGTCCTCAGGGTTCAATATATGTTGAAAGAATACTTGGGATGTCGCAGGCTTTGGTTTCATGATGTGATGAAATCATTAGCATACGGCAGCAAAGAACAAGCATTGGGCACGCATTGGAAGATAGAAATGTGTGCATTAATAGAGTGACGGGTGTAAATAAATTGTAAATTGGAAGATTTATACATGATCAGAAGAACTCCAATGATACTACAGGGAAAGTAATAATTACGAGGCAACAGGAGAGTTCATCCTCTACCATTACAGTCTTTTTTGTCCAGCTGTGATTGAGTCATTGATATTGTTCTATGGAACAGTTCGTAAATGGTTCAAGCAATCGCGGAGCTTGTGTAAAGTTTTTGTAATAGGGAAAATGATTGAAATGTGGTCCTTTTGTAATGAAGGGGAAGATAATGAAATATGCCGAGTAAGTTTGCTGGAGGTCTGTATTCAATCTTGCTGAAAATGATATTTTTATTTATCGGAAGATGTTTTATTTATGTTTGCTGTTATTATTGTTCGCCGTGTTGGTTGTTACAAAAGTTCCAATCTTACTCTACTATACTTCTTGCGAGGTATTATGCAAACGCGTTACTGATATAAGCCATGTCTAAAACAATACTGGTACTTGAAGATATGACATGCAGAAAGGAATGAAATGGGGCAGAAATCAATATGGAGCAGACAAAATTTCAACTTAATAAACTAAACTGATGATGAGTCACCAACTCTCGTAACATTTAGAAGAAGAAGAAGAGAGCTAACACCCAATAACCAATGCTCATAACATTTGTTAGTTTGAAATCTACAATCCAATCTCCCATTGCTAAATCTTGGATCACCCTCAAAGACTTTCGACCAGACTGAGTATTTGAATGTGCCACAACAAAGTGCTTAGAGAATGGTCAAGGCTAGACCTCGGCTTTGTCACTGTGCCACAAAATTTGCTTCAGACCATTCTACACACATGCGAAAGAACTTTCGAGTGTCCTTCTCCTACTTGTTCTGCTGCCATCATGCTGCTACTACTAGAGAAGATAATGAAGCAGAAAAGGGAAAAGATCGGAGAAAAAGAGAACACCTAGTAGGAGAAAGAGAACGGATGGAAGAGAAAGGAAAAAAAAAAAAAGATAAGCAGACAGGAGTATATTTGAAGATGCAGAAGATTTGAAGACGACAAAGATATGCAATAAACAGATGTTAATGCGTAGAAATCAAATCAGATTATTGATGGATGCCACCTCTTCCCTCCTCTGAATTATCTTTTTTCTCTTTTTTCATCTTTCGTATTCACTTATTGAGGGATCATCTTGAAGAAATCATCTAACAGCATTGCCTGACTGAACAGGCCACGGCTTGAGCCCAATGCCTGAGCCGCATCTTCACAGCTTGAGGGTTATCTCCTGTAACATCAAAAATAAATCGGATCATGGATAAATTTGAAGCAAATTAAATGCTTACAAGAATCATAAGAATTGCAATTGTTTCGCAAAAACACCTATAGATGTAGCCATTCAGAAAAAATTTTATAAAACATGAACAAATCAATCAGCACTAAAAAAAGGCTGCACAACAACTGAAATTATGCCAAAATAGAAAGAAAAAAACTATAGCAAGAATTTTGAACAAGGATAAGATCGATGTGTTTAATCGCAATTAGAAATATCATATAAATATATGATATAAACCAAAACAAAGCAAAGCTGTTGTAAGAAATAGATGTTGTGTACCTAATGACTTATAATATTCAATGCAACAATCATGCCAATTCTTTGAAACAATGAGCAAGAGTTTGCTTCAATAAACATTTGTTGTGTACATAATAAGTTGCATATCATTTATCATAGTAATGGAAATTTTCAAAACAATGAAAGAAGAGAAATAAAAGCAACTGTAGACATGTATATAATATATATAGGAAGAAGAGTTTTGCATAAAAACCTAACATGATAAATAGATCTGTAAATAGATCATTTCATATAAATGCATGAAAATTGTCATGTTTTACATGAAACAGTTTACTCATGTATAATACCACATGTAATGGCAAAAGTTTTGCATAAAATAACTATTGTGTATATAATAAGTTACCAATACATTTGCAACAATCTAATGACAATTTTATGAAACTACTAGAGAGGAGAAATAGAAATTCCAGAAATGGTTATAGGGTTATATGTCCAACATTTAATACATATGCATGATACAGGTTTTCTTTTTGGCAGACGCTCTTATACACGCTTGCGTAAATTAGCTCCACTAAGTATACCAATTACTATCACATGTAAATAATCAATGTATTTGCAACAGTTGTGATAGTTTTCTAGATATATATATATATATATATATATATATATATATATATATATATATATATATATATTATATATATATATATATATATATATATATATATATATAGAGAGAGAGAGAGAGAGAGAGAGAGAGAGAGAGAGAGAGAGAGAGAGTCAAGAAGAAAAACTAGAATCAAAAGAAAAATGTAGAAAAGCTAAACCTTAGCTTATTGCACATAGTATTGGTCATATCTACTACATATGAATGTTACCACTCAAATGACATATGAAATTAAATTAGATATATCCACTAATAAACTTCATAAAACAAGTAAATATTAGCAATTTACAATGTATTACTAAACACAAGACTAACAAAACAACTGCCTAATAGGACCATTATCTTTATAGTTAGAAATTTCTTATAAGCCGCATAATAATAACAAGAGTTGTCCTCTTCAACACCCGCATGTATAAACCAAAACGATCACAATTTAGCGTAACTGAACAAATTATGGAAAATTCAAAAAACAAGTAAAGATACATATAAGCATAAGCAACACAGCAACACACATCAATGCAACAACAAATACGTACATATAGCAATATAACAACTGCATTGGTGCATAATAACACATATCAACATGCATAAACCAACATATACATCAATATGCAACAACAAATACCCTAATACCTATCCCTACTACTTTTATAGTTAGAAATTTCATATAAATGCATAATAAGAATAATTTCCTCTATATAAAAAAAGAGAGAGATAAAAAAAATCAGTATCAAGATACCAAGAAAATATTTTAGGGTTTATCCTAACAACATAGGGCAAACAAGTAACATATATATAAGCAATATAGCAACATATATGTCAATATATATGCACTGATGAGATTACATACCCGGGTTGCATATCTTCCAATCTGCGGCAGCATTAGATTGCTGCTGATCTTCTTGGGGGCTTCGAGGGCTCGGCGTATCGGTGGTGGGTGTCGACGCGGGGCTGGGGGACGAGCGCAGCTTCGGGTCGGACAGCTGGCGGTTCACCGCAAAGTAAAGATCCAGCGCAGGCAGCGTGTCGCACAAATTGTGCCCCCCGTCCTCCTCATTGAACCCAAACCCCAGCTCAATCGACCCCCTCAGCTCGTCGAGGTCCTCGTCGGTCAGGCTCCTCACCCTCCCCCTCAGCCTCCTCTCCTCCTCCTCCTCCTCCTCCTTGGAGGACGGCGGAGCCGCCTCGTGCTCCTCCTCCGCAGAGGACACCACCATCATCCTCCGCTGCCTGTTGAATATCTGCTGGCGGCGGTTCTCCCATTTGGCCTCCCGCGACGTCTCCTTCATCGACAGCTGCTTCGACAGCATCCGCTTCTTGTTGCTGATGATCATCATGCTGCTGCTGCTCTCCTCCACGATCCTCGGCTCGTCCTCGCTGACGGCGGGGTCCTCGACGTCGCTCTCGGACGAGGACGAAGCGGTGAAAGGGAGCAAGAGCTTCTTCTCGATGATGCCGTCATTGTTGTTGTCCATCATCATCATCCCTTTGCTGTCTCTCTCGCTCTCTCCTGGATCACTCCTCTCCCTCTTGCAGTGAGGGAGGGAGGAGAGAGAAAGGGGAAGGTCTCTCTTTCTCTCTCTTGGGATGAGAGAGAGACGAGAGAAAGAGAGAGAATGATTGAAAGGGTGAAGGGGGGAGGGGATTTAAGTTTAGAGAGAGAGAGAGAGAGAGAGAGAGAGAGAGAGAGAGAGAGACCGTATGTTACTCCGAGCTCATCGCAATGCCATCCGCTAACATTTGTTTTGCTGTAATGAAACCATTTGCTTACTATTTTTGGTGAAGATGATGATTGAGAATAAGATGAGAATCTTCTTAAATTTTGTTTGGTTTTTAATTATGTATGAAGATGTGTTCAGGATTGAGATGAATCTTTTTTGAAAAAAACGAAGTTTTTGAATTATATATGAAGTTGTGATTAAGGATTGAGATGAAACTTTTTTAAAAAAACATTGAAGGATTTTGTATTATGTATGAAGATGTGATTAAGGGGCTGTTTGTTTCGCGTAAAAGGTCGTAATTTGTAAATGGCTTACAATCCAGTTACAACTACGACGTTTGTTTGGACCGTAATTCGTAAAAAATTTATGCAACTCAACTACTACTCACTTGCAACTCAATTACCACTCACTTACAGCCCAATTACAGTTAATTTTGTGGTCATGCAAATTTGTATTATTTTTTTATATTAATATTAAATTTTTTTAATATTTAACATTTTTAATATTTATTTGCAATATTAAAACTTTTTAAATCACCAAATAGTTAATTTTGTGGTCAACTTTTTCACTTACGACTTACACATTACGACAACCAAATACCGTAAAATACAATACACTTTCCCACTTATAACTTTGTATTACCAACCAAACACCGTAAAACTTACATGCATGTAATTCATTTACAATTGTAAAAGAGTTTACCAATTACGACTTACGAATTACAACCAATTACGATAATCAAACAAACCCTAAGGATTGAGATGAATCTTTAGATGATGAGGTTTTTGATTTTTTTTTTTTAAAGGTTATTATAACTGATTTTTCGTATGCATATCATTATTGTGATTTTCATTTATCTGTGAATTTTAAGGTGTTTAAATTTTTAGCATGTAATTTGAGTGAAGATATTTTTTTTTTTTGGAAATTGTGCCATTTATTGTAAAGGAAGTCATTTTGTATCAATCACCCAAAAATTCAAAATTTTGAGATTCATGTTTGTTATGAACTAAACAAAAATGTAATTTCTTGGAGAAAATTCATATAATAAATTTGTGGACAGTAAAATTGTAAAGTGATAGTAATTAGTATTATGAACTTATGAGGTTTGGGGGTCTAAATAAATGTAGGTCGGGTTGATCTGAACACGACCTGAATTGATTAATGGATCTATGATTTAGAACTACATTGAGTGCATTTATTAGGAGGTTAACTTAATTTCTGTGATGAAACTAATCATTTCCCACTTCAATTCCTTAACACGTAAGATTTCTACTATAATTCTAATATTCATCAAGAATTTTAATATGAAATAATTCGTTAAAACCACCTACTTTCCTTCATAATTAGAACAAAAGTCATTCTCATATTTTTATTCGTTGCAACCTCATTCACATCAGCATAAATTGATTCCTCAAAATCAATTCTTTATATATTTTCATTTCCTCTTTTACTCTTCTCCATCGCGCCTGACGTTGCTTTCTCCTCAATCTTGACCCTGACGCAGAGTAATTTTTTTTTTAGGATTGACTTTTTACATATCTCGTTTTTTTCATACTCGCAATGAGTTTTGTTGGTGTTGTGATCGATGTGGCTTTTAGATTTGAAAAGCATTGCTTATCATTCGTTGTTGGTGAATAGGGGTCTGTTGATGATGACGAAGTTGATATGAGGACTACGACACATGAGCGTAGTCCTTTGTGAGGACTGCTATGGTCACAGTCCTTTGTTAGAAGACTGGGACTATGGTTGCACTCTTTTTATTAATTGAAAAATAGGATATTTTGCGAGGACCTGCGATCACTATCGCAGTCCCAATATAGGCTAGGGAATTGTGTTTTTGTGATATAAAGAGTACTGCAATCATGATTGCAGTCCTATAAAGACTCAGAAATATGATTTTTGTGAAGACTGTGATTATGGCCACAGTCTTAATAAAGATTCAGAAATAGAAACTTTTTTAGGACTGTGATCATGATCGCGGTCCTCTATATACCAGCATTCCGCATTTTAAAATTGGCATGCTTTTTTCGAAGCAATTATTGCAGGATATTTGCGTCTTTCGTCACTGAGAAATGCTTCTGCGCTTGACACATGGGCGCACCTGGTTGGTTTAAAAAAAGCGGTGACTGTAACGAATTAAATTATGAAGTTGAGTTTTTTTTTTTAATTATGATTTGACACAGGGGGCTGTAGCGAGTTTTAGCTTAATAATAACAAAATATTTGCCGGGCGTCTCCCTAGTGTAAGTAAAAAAAAAAAAAAACATTTCTCAAATGCATTTTCCGTTTATCTTGACTACGGCGAAGAAATCTCTTCAAAACGAGGTGGGTTAGGAATGAAAGGCGTGGCTACCCTACTCTGATTAAGTTCTTTTAACCACCAAATTCATGAAATTTTCTTGTCATATATATTACATGAAAAAGAAAAATAAGTATTTTTTAAATAAAAGTTTTAGTGAACTCACAGAACTTTGTAAAGTTTTTTTCTCAATTTATCTTCTCCACCTAAGCGAAATTATGTTTTTTTAAAAATATTACAGTATTAATTTGTTTCCAAATCCTTGATCGAGAGTTTGTGTTACCAAATCTTAATTGTATAAGGGTTCAGATTCCAATATTTACTTATAAGTAATAATTCTAAAATCCTAATTATATACGGATTCTGATTTCAGATATTTAGTTATAAATAATATTTTTTTTGTATATGCATCTTTTAATTTGCTTCCAAATCCTTGATTGAGTTTTTTGGTTACCAAATCCTAATTGTTATTGTATTTACACCTTTTAATTTGTTTCCAATTCCAAGATTAATCCAAATCCTAATTGTATTAGGCTTCTGATTTTAGATATTTACTCATAAATAATAATCCCTTCCTCCTCTATACCTTGATGCTTCCTGTTTTAATAAGCAAAGCAGACTTGGGAGCTCAATGGAGAAGAAGACTACTCTTAATTATTATTTGAAATAATATCAATCACGCTCTTCAAGACAATTATGTTTAAACACTTTCGACACTTTGTTAAAACTTTGAATTAACCAAATAATATGACTCGCACTCTTCATATCATCAACATATTCAACAATTTCACTAACAATATATGTATAAATTTGATAGAAATTTAGTGTACATGTTCTTAAAGGTGAGGCAGTGGGTCAAACACGGGGACACAATTCATCCTGAAACGCAGAATAAGAATCCCACTAGATAAGCCTCTCCTTGCTTCATCAAGGAGTACTTAATGAAATTCTATTTACTGGGGGGGGGGGGGGGGGGGGGGGGGGGGGGGGGTTGGTGGGGACAAAAACGGAGACAACATCCCCTGGATCATTGCCTAACATTTAAGCTGTTGGGAATCCTGCTTAACAAGAATCAATCTGACAACTAATCAAGATCACTGAGATATCAACAATCTAATTGGCCAGGTCGGCAAATATCAGGTGGGAGGTTTTCCGTTCAATAGAACGTTCCTTAATTTAAGAACCACCTTTCAATTTCCTTCCTTGGTTTAAGCACCAATTAGACTGAATCCAAGTCAGTCTCGATATACTGTAAAGTATATCCCCTGTATAAAGGACTTAATCCACTTATACAATATCACTTAGACTGAATCTAAGTCAATCTCGATATACTGTAAAGTATATCCCCTGTATAAAGGACTTAATCCACTTATACAGTATTTGAAGTGAGGTACGCTTAGAGCGAATCTCCTTAAGACAATTACGTCCCCCGCACAGGTGCTAACGGGATAATGGACGCTGGTCTCCAAGATACAACACTTCTTCACGGTATTTGGATAGCACTACCAAATCACCGTACGGTCGAACCGTAGTCAACCAGTACCTACACAGGATTAGCAAAGCAGCGGTATAATGACAAATTTCAAATGAATATTTGTCTTACTCTTTTGGAGGAACACCCACTGTTAAGGATGTAGGAAGGTTGAAGAATTTGGCAGAATCTCCTTTAAGAAGTCGCTTCGGATTCCCACTTTACGCTGGAAATCGCGGATTCCACTTCAGGCTGGAAGCGCAGTTCAGAACGTTTGAAGAACAGTTTAGAACTTTAAATAGAGAGAGAGAGAGAGATAGAGAGTTAATTCTTTGTTGGTGTGTTTTTAATTGAGAACCAGGAGGGCTTTATATAGTTTCCAGGAGTAGGCCAACAGGTTTGAACCCAAACCAAAAGCTGCAACCTTTGGTCCAGCCGTGTCTGTTGGCAGTCCATCAGTCGCAACCGTTGACGCGGAGCGGACTGTTTTGCAACCTTTGGTTGTTCAACATGTGCGTAACCTTTGGCAGTCCACAGGTTTTTTGAACCAGGCCAGGTAGGGAACTCAGACTCAGATCTGAACCCGAGCCCAGCAGACCCAGACCCAGACCCAGACCCGACCCGACCGGCGCCGGCGTCGGCCGGCCGCCGCCGCAGCCGCCAGCGGCGGCGCGCACGTATGTACGTGCATAGTTCCCTCCTTTTCGCGCGCGAAAACTCCAAGTACCCAAAGGGCACACCCTTTGTTCTCAATTTTCTCTATTTATACTACACAAGCTTCCATCCCACGGCCAATGTGGGACTAAATGCTTGTAGCAACCTTTAGTCCCATTTGGCTTTGAATTAGGCAATCTTTGGAGTTGAATATCTCATTCATTCGAAGTCGGAATTGAACATGTGAATATACCACGTTCATCACAAATGGAAGGAGAATACACTCCAACCATCATCCGGTTGATTTGATCAACGGATCTCGCCATAATTCAACTTGAAGATTTCCTTTATATTCTTCAATTCTAACAATCCCCCACAATGAATGGAGATTCAAGGAAATGACACACAAAGAGACTGACTCTATGTGTAAGGTACTTTAGAAAAGAAACTGCATAAGGATAGGTGAACTAGGTCTTGAACCTTCCATAGCGAAAGCTTTATCGGACTTACTGGCTAATCAGTGAACTAGGTCTTGAACTGTTAGCCGTTAGTGTAAGTCAAGTCAACAAGCTTCACACAGTGACTTTCCAAATCAACTTTGGTTCTCTGTTGTGTCTGTTTTGGCCCTGGACATCTTAGTTTCAGAGAGTATCTTTAGGGAATAACAGCCTCCATAGAGATTCCCAAAGAGCCGACCCAACTCTATACTCACATAGGTGATGGACCTATTAAGAGTAGTCTACTCTACTCCACTTGTTTAGTAACAAGATATAGGCATCATTAAAAGCGTTAAGCTTATCCTTAATCCACTTGTAGAAAAGCACTTATGTGCACCTTAGGAATGGATTGGAGTCAAGCTCCCAAGTGCTTACTTGCTGAGTCAATCATAACTAGTTTTTCCTCTTGAACTTAGTCCGTGGGATCTCCAGTCGCTAAGTGAGGTTTCCATTAAGCTGACTCGGTAAGGTTAGGCTTTTAGACCCATTCCCCTCGATGCGCAGTTTATACGCTCTCCACTTAAACCTTTAGTAAGCGGATCCGCTAAATTATCCTTTGACGATACAAAGTCAATAGAGATAATTCCATTTGAGAGCAACTGCTTCACGGTATTATGTCTACGACGAATATGTCTAGACTTACCGTTGTATAAAACATTTGTGCCCTAGATATAGCTGCTTGATTATCACAGTGTATACATATAGCGGGTACTGGCTTTTACCATAATGGTATATCTTCTAAGAATTGTCGAAGCCATTCTGCTTCTTCTCCAGCCTTATCTAAGGCTATGAATTCCGATTCCATAGTGGAACGGGCAATACATGTTTGCTTAGAAGATTTCCATGATACCGCTGCTCCTGCTAGAGTAAATACGTATCCGCTAGTTGATTTTGATTCCTCAGAATCTGCAATCCAATTAGCATCACTGTATCCTTCCAGTACAGGAGGATACTGTCCATATCTCAAGGCATATTCCTTGGTATGTGATACGTAACCCAATACTCGTAGTAGAGCGGTCCAGTTTAGATCACTAGGATTGCTAGTGTATCTACTTAACTTGCTTACAGCGTAAGCAATATCGGGTCTAGTGCAATTCATTAAATACATTAGACTTCCGATAATCTGAGAATACTCCAACTGGCGTATTCCAGTTCCTGTATTCTTATGAAGGTGGACGTGTGGGAGAAAAGGATTTGTATTCTCTTTTATCCCATGATCCTTGAATCTTTCTATCATCTTATCCACGTAGTGAGATTGCGATAGACTGATTCCATCTGGTGTTCTAGTAATTTTAATTCCTAAAATTACATCAGCAACCCCCAGATCCTTCATATCAAAACTGTTGGATAACATTCTTTTAGTGGACTTAATAATCTCAATATTAGTCCCAAGTATCAACATGTCGTCTACATAAAGACAAACAATGATACATGCATCTCCAACTGTTTTCGTGTAAACACACTTATCGCATTCATTGATAGTAAATCCATCTTTGATCATGACACTATCAAATTTCTCATGCCATTATTTTGGAGCCTGTTTTAAACCGTATAAGGATTTTATCAATTTACACACCTTGTGTTCTTGGCCCTTGACTTTAAATCCTTCAGTTTGCTCCATATATATCTCTTCACTTAATTCACCATTTAAGAATGCAATCTTGACATCCATTTGATGGATATCTAAGTTGTGCAATACTGCAATCGCAATCAACATCCGTATGGACGTTATTCTTATTACTGGTGAATAAGTATCGAAGTAGTCAAGTCCTTCTTTTTGTCGATAACCCTTGGCTACTAATCTAGCCTTGTACTTATCGATAGATCCATCGGGTTTTAATTTTCGTTTGAAAATCCACTTACACCCAATTGGTTTACTTCCAGGAGGCAAGTTTACCAATTCTCAAGTATGATTACTTAGTATGGATTCTATTTCGCTATTTATAGCTTTTTTCACATTTGTGCTTCTGGGGTTGACATAGCCTCTTTAAATGTTTGAGGCTCGCTCTCAATAGCGTATGCTATGAAATCTGGACCAAAAGATTTTGAGATTCTAGATCTCTGACTTCTTCTTGGTTCAATTTCCGCATTTACAATTGGTTCCTCGGGGCTTTCGTCCCTGAACGCCATCTCGTGTGTTCTTTTCCCAGAAGTCTTATCTGCTTCCCGTTTGTACGGAAAGATGTCTTCAAAGAACACAGCATCTCGAGATTCGATAATCATGTTTACATGAATATCAGGTATTTCTGATTTATGAACCAGAAATATGTAGGCACTACTATTCAAGGCATAGCCTATGAATATGCAGTCCATAATTTTTGCTACCAACTTAGTCTTTTTTGGTAATGGTGCCAGCACCTTTGCAAGGCACCCCCACATTTTGAGGTAATGGTAGGAAGGTGTCCTTCCATGCCATAACTCGAATGGTATTAGACCAAGTTTCTTGTGGGGTACTCTATTTAGAATATGATTTGCAGTTAATAGAGCTTCCCCCCACAAGTTCTGCGGAGCTCCAGAACTTACGAGCATGGAATTAACCATCTCCTTCAAAGTTCTGTTCTTCCGTTCAGCAATTCCATTTTGCTGAGGAGTGTATGGTGCTGTAGTTTGATGTATTATACCAAAACTAGCACATAACTCACTAAAATCATTTGATTCATATTCTCCGCCTCTATCGGATTTTAGAATCTTGATTTTCTTGTTGAGTTGATTCTCAACTTCGGCCTTATATGTTATAAACATATTTATTGCCTCATCTTTACTGTTTAAAAGATGCACATAACAATATCTTGTACAGTCATCAATAAAAGTAATGAAATACTTTTTACCGCCTCTAGTTGGCATAAACTTCAAGTCACATATATCGCTATGAATTAACCCTAAAGATTCTGTATTTCGATCTATTGAGTGAAATGAATTTTTAGCCAACTTGGCCTCAACACAAACCTCACACTTGCGAATTTCTTTCAAGTTGAGTTTAGGAATGTATCACAGATTAGACAAGTTCTTTAAAGACTTGTAATTTACATGCCCTAATCTAGCATGCCATAAATTAGAAGACTCAAGCAAATAAACAGAAGAATTTCTTTATTTATTAGCTTTGGGTACAAATACACTGACTTTTTATCAACCACTGCAACATTGGCTTTAAAAAGTCCATCAACAAGATAGCCCTTACCCACATACATCCATCCCTAGTAAGTACAAATTTGTCGGATTCAAATACCATTCTAAATCCCTTCTTACTAAGTATTAATCCGGAGATCAAATTCTTGCGGATGTCTGGAACATGAAGCACATCGTTAAGAGTAAGCTCTTTCCCCGATGTCCACTTAAGGATTACCTTGCCTTTTCCTTCAACCTTTGAGACGGCTGAATTCCCCATGAATAGTTGCTCATCTTGCTCTAGCCTTTGATATTCTGAGAATAACAATTTCTCCGAGCAGATGTGCCGAGTAGCTCCCGTGTCTACCCACAATCTTTGTTATTGGTTGTCAGATTCACTTCTGACACCACAGCTGAAAGACTTGGTGATTCATGGTTGGTCATGTTTGCCTGTGGGTGGCTCTTCTTGTTCCCCTTAAGACGGCTGCGACATTCATTAGCTTTATGTCCTTCTTTGTTGCAGACATAGCAGGTTCCTTTGAAGCGCATGCTTTTGCCGTCTTGGGCCTTGCCTTTGTACCCCTGGGATGTCTTCTTCTGCTTCAAGCCTTTGGAAGTAGACGCTTTCCCCTTTGAGTCCTCGATCACATTAGCTTTTGCTTCGTAGGAGTTCTTGCTGGTCCTTTTCTCGGACTTGCGGTTGTCCTCCTCGATACGAAGCCTCACAATGAGATCCTCCAACTTTAGCTCCTTTCGCTTGTGCTTCAGGTAATTCTTGAAGTCTCTCCACGCAGGTGGGAGCTTCTCCACGATTGTTGCAACCTGAAAAGTTTCAGGAAGAATCATACCTTCGGCTTCTATTTCGTGCAAGATAAGTTGGAACTCTTGCACCTGACTGATGACAGTCTTGGTATCCACCATTTTGTAATCCAGAAATCGTCCTACGACGAACTTCTTGGTACCAGCATCCTCAGTCTTGTATTTCTTGTCAAGACTGGCCCATAACTTCTTTGCCGTAGTGATTGGACTGTAGACATTATAAAGAGAGTCATCCAGTCCATTAAGAACATAATTTCGGCAAAGGAAGTCACATTGAGTCCATGCATCAGTTGCAGGCTCTGGTGGATCTTCTTCCAGGAATCTGGCCAGATGAAGAGTGGTCAAGTAGAAGTACATCTTCTGTTGCCACCTCTTGAATTCATTGCCATCAAACTTTCCTGGCTTCTCCGGCTTCGGGTTAGGAAGTGGAGGAGGCAGCAAACTTTGGAGCGGAATGTTTGTTGCCTTGCTTGAGCTATCTTGATTTGTCTCAGACATCTTCTGCAAGTTCAAGCAGAACTGAAGTTAGTAACTTCAATAATAATTGTCTTAAGATTGTTGGGAATCCTGCTTAACAAGAATCAATCTGACAACTAATCAAGATCACTGAGATATCAACAATCTAATTGGCCAGGTCGGCAAATATCAGGTGGGAGGTTTTCCGTTCAATAGAACGTTCCTTAATTTAAGAACCACCTTTCAATTTCCTTCCTTGGTTTAAGCACCAATTAGACTGAATCCAAGTCAGTCTCGATATACTGTAAAGTATATCCCCTGTATAAAGGACTTAATCCACTTATACAATATCACTTAGACTGAATCTAAGTCAATCTCGATATACTGTAAAGTATATCCCCTGTATAAAGGACTTAATCCACTTATACAGTATTTGAAGTGAGGTACGCTTAGAGCGAATCTCCTTAAGACAATTACGTCCCCGCACGGTGCTAACAGGATAATGGACGCTGGTCTCCCAAGATACAACACTTCTTCACGGTATTTGGATAGCACTACCAAATCACCGTACGGTCGAACCGTAGTCAACCAGTACCTACACAGGATTAGCAAAGCAGCGGTATAATGACAAATTTCAAATGAATATTTGTCTTACTCTTTGGAGGAACACCCACTGTTAAGGATGTAGGAAGGTTGAAGAATTTGGCAGAATCTCCTTTAGGAAGTCGCTTCGGATTCCCACTTACGCTGGAAATCGCGGATTCCACTTCAGGCTGGAAGCGCAGTTCAGAACGTTGGAAGAACAGTTCAGAACTTTAAATAGAGAGAGAGAGAGATAGAGAGTTAATTCTCTGTTGGTGTGTTTTTTAATTGAGAACCAGGAGGGCTTTATATAGTTTTCCAGGAGTAGGCCAACAGGTTTGAACCCAAACCAAAAGCTGCAACCTTTGGTCCAGCCGTGTCTGTTGGCAGTCCAACAGTCGCAACCGTTGACGCGGAGCGGACTGTTTTGCAACCTTTGGTTGTTCAACATGTGCGTAACCTTTGGCAGTCCAACAGGTGCGCAACTGTTGGCAATCCAACAGGTTTGCAATAGGAGCGGGACCTTGGTTCAAAAAAGAACCAGGCCAGGTAGGGAACTCAGACTCAGATCTGAACCCGAGTCCAGTAGACCCAGACCCGTACCGTGCCCGACCCGGCACCGGCGCCGGCGCCGGCCGGCGCCGCCGCCCCAGCGGCGGCGCGCGCGTATGTACGTGCATAGTTCCCTCCTTTTCGCGCGCGAAAACTCCAAGTACCCAAAGGGCACACCCTTTGTTCTCAATTTTCTCTATTTATATTACACAAGCTTCCATCCCACGGCCAATGTGGGACTAAATGCTTGTAGCAACCTTTAGTCCCATTTGGCTTTGAATTAGGCAATCTTTGGACTTGAATATCTCATTCATTCGAAGTCGGAATTGAACATGTGAATATACCACGTTCATCACAAATGGAAGGAGAATACACTCCAACCATCATCCGGTTGATTTGATCAACGGATCTCGCCATAATTCAACTTGAAGATTCCTTTATATTCTTCAATTCCAACATAAGCCACATACTTGAGTGTAAATAGAGTTCATTTCTCAAAAAAGTATATAGAATTCTCAGGAGTCATCCTGGCATGCATATTAGAATATGGCCATTGTGGTGGATAAAATTTCACTAGTTTTTGGTGAATAAATCTCTACTACAAGCGATTGGATGTTCCCAATCAGACTTGTCAGAACACACAGAGAAGAGACATCTTTCAGATTAGAAGTACTAGTGTGATGCCAGCCTAAGACTCTCGGGCATGAGAATCGGTAGGTGGAAAGGTGAGGGATCGGACAGAGGGAAACTGTCGGTGTGTTTTGGTGGTGAGGACAGAGAAAGAAATTATCAGTATGGCGTAGGGGTGAGCAGAGTTCGGTTATAACCGAAATAACCGACCAAAAATCGAAACCCGAACTCGAACCGAACCGAACCGCTCTAGTTCGGTTCGATTTCGATTTTGTGTTTCAAAAACCGAATTCAACCGAACTGAACCGAATCTCTTACCCTATATATCACCCCACCCAAATTCAATTTAGTGAATCATATAGTTCATAAAAAAAACTGGTGAAAACTTATCTCATTACTTCTACTAATACCATCTTTTTTATGTTGAATATGTGAAAGTTATGTTAAGTACACCATCACAATTAAGAATAATATTTATATTAATATAGTTCTCTTTTTTTTCATTCTTATCATTAAAAGTTAGTAATAATTATGTGAGTTTTGATATAAAAAGCTAAATATAGCGTAAAAGTTTTAGAATATGAATTTTTTAATTCACATTAAGGTTAGGGTCTTTTTCTTATTTTTAATTTGGGTATTGAATATTTGAGATTAGAATACTAAAGAATGATAATATAATGGTGATTAAAAAATGTAAGAAATGATGGAAAAATATTGGCCTAACCGAAAAAAACCGAAAAACCGAACCGAACTTAGTCGGTTCGGTTCGGTTCGGTTACTAAGTCTAATCGGTTCGGTTCGATTTTGCAAAAAATTAGCAAAAACCGAACCGAACCGACCGATGCTCACCCCTAGTATGGCGTCATATGTTCTCTGAGGGCTAGGGAAGAGACCTCCTTCTAAGGAGGAGGCATATTTGTACTTTACAGAGGAGATGGCGTGGATGCGGAATTAGTGGATAGTTGTAATTTCATGATCTGCACGTACTGGATTTGTCGTAACGATCGTGATCACCGACGCTGGTTGGTTGGGGTCACATTCAGAAAAATCTGTCATTATCCATAACTATCCACGTTGATAAGGGTGTTACACGTTATAAACGTGGGGGAGGATGTAGTTACATAACTGTCGACGGAGATAAAAAATGATCTATTGTTGGGGTTTCAAGTTTAATGTTGAAGCCTTCGCAATAAAGAGAGTCACTGAGTGGAGAAGACACTGGAGAGGTGAGACTTTGAAGAGGTAAAAGCTTCGGAGTGGTAAAATGCGGTTTCGAGTAAGAAATATCTTCGGATGAAAGACAGCTCCGAGAGTGTCAGATGTGTCGGAGGCTTCGGGATGGACTCTGAGAGTTGTGGATGTCTCAGAGGATCCCCTCGGCAGTTTAGACACGTGTCATCATCCTGATGCGGGTCAAATTTAATCACTGCAACCATCGTCAAAGTATAGTGTCAGGTGTATCACGCCAAATTGCGTCCTAATGCTAATACTATTTTTTTAACACAATTATTTTTAATCTTAAACGTGCTTCTATTTTTCTGAAGGAGAAGATGTTGGGGGCGACTAGCTTGAGGTCGTGGCCTGACCTTGTGATACTATGTTTAGTGTTTGAGAAATAAGAAGTACGGGAAAATCTTGTGATACTAGTAGGGGTGAGCATCGGTCGGTTCGGTTCGGTTTTTGCTAAATTTTGCAAAACCGAACCGAACCGATTAGACTTAGTAACCGAACCGAACCGAATCAACTCAGTTCGGTTCGGTTTTTCGGTTTTTTCGGTTAGGTCAATATATTGCCATCATTTCTTACATTTTTAATCACCATTATATTATCATCCTTTAATATTATAATCTCAAATATCCATTACCTAAATTAGAAATAAGAAAAGATTCTAAGCTTAATGTGAATTGAAAATTTCATATTCTAAAACTTTTACACCGTATTTGAGCTCTTATATTAAAACTCATATAATTATTACTAACTTTTAATGATAAGAATGAAAAAAAAATTTATATTAATATAAATATTATTCTCAATTGTGATGTTGTACTTAATATTGCTTTCACATATTCAACATAAAAAAGATGGTATTATTAAAACTAATGAGATAAGCTTCCACCAGTTTTTATTATGAACACTAAATTGAATTTGAGTAGGTTAATATATAGGGTAAGAAATTCGGTTCGGTTCCGGTCTATTCGGGTTTTAGAACATAAACCGAAACTCGACCGAATTAGAGCGGTTCGGTTCGGTTCGGGTTCGGGTTTCGGTTTTTGGTCGGTTATTTCGGTTATAACCGAACTCTGCTCACCCTAGATACTAGGTTATCTTGTGATACTATGTTTAGTTGTTTCAGAAATAAAAAAAAAAAAAAAATCTAAAAGGTTAGCCGGAGAAAAATGTTAAACACTCGTTTATAATTCTATTATGAAATTGAAAAAAAAAAAATCTGATTGGGAAAAATAATTTCAAGCAGAAAAGAGTTCCAAATTCACATGTGAATCCAATCATTGACTGAGATGTTTTCTACCAAATCCTATTGCATTAAACTTCTGATTCCTAATCAATACTCATAAATAAAAATAAACCTTCATCCTCGTTTCTTTTCTTAATATTAAAGCAGAAACTCATGGCTCAAATGAGAACAGGACGACTCTTAATTAATAACTGTAAGGGTTTTTTTTCTTGATCAAAGATGAGAAGCTACAATCTGTGTATCTTTTGCCATATTAGACTAGATTCAATTTTTATTTATTTTTTTACTTGTCCACAATACTCTTTTTAATATCTAAATTTGTGTGTGCTAAGTAGTAATTTTGGTTTTACTTCTTCTCCATTTGATTATAACAATCGACCACCATCAAGTTGTTCTTAATTATCTGGAATTTGTGTAGTACAATCTTCATCAATTTGTGTCCTTGAAATACTTATTGACAATTTCTATAGTTAAATATCTTCTTCGTTAAATTGTTTATAGGCAATGGATTATGGAACTCGAGAACTGGTTAGGTGAAGATTATTGATTTGGTTTAACTTAATTTTTATTTTAATTAATAAAAAGAGTAAAAAGAAGGAACAAGACTAATATTTTAAGATTTCCTAAAACAAATTAAGAATTCAACTCGCATGAGAATAGGATTCTGCCTATAGCTCTGTAATTACCTTAATTAGGTAGCTGAAATCTATGACACCCTATAAGAAAAGGTTAAATATTTTATATATAAAGTATTAACATGATCTTAACAACAATCTTTTATGGTTTTAGATTTATAGTTATTTTTTTTCCTTAGCTTGTTTCTGTGATAACAAATAATATCACACTATAGAATTCAATTAATTAGCTTATCTTTAAAATAAATTATTATCAATGAGTGATTAAGTAGTTCTATAAGCTGACAATATACTCTTTTATATGCTATTTAGACTGTTTTTATGGAAGTAATTAAGGTGTTCATCATATTAATACTTTGCAATTTTGTCACCGTTATTATTATTTGAGGAAAGAAAACAGAGAATCATATTGTAACTATGGTAATTATCATGTATTTTAAGAATTACAAACACTTCATAAGTAAATGGAATTATGCTTGCTTACCAAATTATGTTCTTTAACTCCCTTATGTTAGATAATTAAACTATGCAAATTTAAAAAATATTAAGTCTAGTTGCTTAAATTCAAATTATAAATTTTTAAAACATATTGTATTTGATGCTATTGTGCGCATATAAAAGAGAGTGGTTCTCTATGAAATTCAAAATCTTCTTTTTATTTGTTGAAGAGACTTGGGCACCGTCCCAGAAGACTAGTCTTATATATTATCATCCTAAAAGACTAACTTTCTAGATGGAGTTGCTCAAATTCTTATATACCCAACACCATCACTACGTCTAACCACGTCTAGTCGATGTGGGACTATTTGTTCGACCCAAATCCCAACATGTTATTGTTATCATATTTCTAATGAATAAAGCGGAGATAAATCCCATAGTCTATGATCCAGTTTGGACAATTCATTGAAGCAATGTTAATTGCCTGCATTGAACTTGGGCCTGTTTGGTTGACGGTGGAAGTGAGGAAGTAAGGAAGTGAGGAATTAGTAATAGTTTCCTTTGTAATTTGAGAATTAGTAGTAAGTTTTTCGGTGTTTAGATGTTGTTAGGAAGTGTGATTTAGAAAATGTTATGTCATTTCCGGTGTTTGGATGATAATGTGAAAGTGAAAGTGGAAAAGTTGACCACAAATTGACCGCAAAATAATATTAAAATAAAAATTAATTAAGAAAAATAAAAAATAGGCTGTAATTAGAATGCAAGTGAGATTTACATGATCAAAAAATTAACTGTTTTGTGCTACAACTTATTATAAATGAGATTTATATGACCACAAAATTAATTGTAGAACTTTAGAAGTGAGGAAATAGTTGTGTAAAATAGAAAAGAGAGAAGGAAAAGGAATTTTCTTATTTTCCTTTCCGGTATTTAGATAGATAGAGAAGTAAGCAATTATACATCCTCATTTCCTTACTTCCGCCCACTTCCTTGCATCCAAAACCCCCCGAAAAGAAAGATCTTTAGTGATACACTCTATTCTATGGTTTTCTATGGGAGAAATTCTTTTTATAGTATTAATTTGTGAATTTAATTAAAAATAAATTTACTAGCTCTGTCATATGTTATTTTTAATGATACATTTTACTCCATGATCTTCTCTGAAAAATAAGATCTTCACTGATGTATTCTACAGTTCTCTCCTGAAGAAACTCTCCTTATATGACCTTGTGAATTCCATTGTAAATTAACTTTACTAGCCTTTTTTTATTCTTACAATTTTTTTTAGCACATCAGGGAATTACTTGTTGTGTTTTTAAATTAAGGTTAATTCAAAAACTAGGTATAATTGAATGAGGTTTAGGGGTTGTTTGCGTAATTTGTAAATGACTTACAACCCAATTACAGTTATGGCATTTGTTTGGACCGTAATTCGTAAAAGACTTACGCAATTCAATTACCACTCACTTGCAACCCAATTACTACTCACTTACAACCCACTTACAACTAATGTTGTGATCATGCAAATTTGTATTATTTTTTATGTTAATATTAATTTTTTTAATATTTAACATTTTTAGTTTTTACTTACAATATTAAAACTTTAAAAATCACCAAATAGTTAATTTTTTAATCAATTTTTTCACTTACGACTACACATTACTACAACCAAACACCGTAAAATACAATACACTTTCCCACTTACAACTTTATATTACCAACAAAATACCGTAAAACTTACATGTATGTAACTCATTTACAACTATATAAACCTTTACTAATTACGACTTACGAATTACGGTCAATTACAACAACCAAACAGACCACGACAGTATCTCACGCACTTATTACAATCAAAATTACAACAAACTAATTCAATATTCATAATTTCAGAAATACAAATTTTATTCACATCTGACATATAATTTCAATTACCAATAATCATAAATAGAATATTAAAATTTAAAATATAAAATATGTGTTAATTTGAGAATGACACTGTTAGGTGAGCATACCGGTGGTGACAGGCCCCCGATTCCTTCGAGGCGAACCGGCCCCCTGATATGATTGACTTTTTGGGCCGGGAGCAAAGAAAACCAAATGGCTTCACCAGCTGCTGCGGCTTGCGCTGTTATTATCACGCCCGTTTCCCAATCTTCACTCCTCTCTCTCTCTAAACCCTCGATCCTCTCTCCACACCACCGCCTCCCCCTCCTCCGTCCCCTCCGCCTCTCTCCGTACTCTCGCCTGACATCTCGCTTCATCATCGCCGTTTCCGACGACGACGCGAGCGAGGACGTCCCGGCTCCAGAAATCGATCTCGGGGGCGGCGACGGCGGCGACGAAGGGGGTTTTGGCGGCGGCGGAGGGGGGCGCGGGCGTGACGATAGCAGCGGGGAAGGAGAGGAGGAGAGCAGCAAGAAGAAGAAGACGGGCGGGATGTCGATGTCTCAGAAGCTGACGCTTGGGTACGCCGCGCTCGTCGGAGGTAAATCGAACTTGATCTCGTTTATTGGATTCTGATTCCTTTCTTCTTTGTGAATAAATGATGGATTTTTTTTAAAAAATTCTCGTCTTAGCTTGACGTAAGTGTGCATAAAATGTGTAATTGTATATGCCCAATTTGCAATTTTTATATGGGTGTCCGATTCATTCGATCCAACATCCGCTCAAATTATCGGTAATGATTAAATCGTTGATGCTTATGCTAATTGAATGTAGATGGGAGCAAAAGTTATTGCTTGGTTACACTAAACTTGGTCTACACTTCTATTAATTGTTGCAGTCAGTTATTTTTATTGTAAGACAGTAGGCGGCACAAATATGAGACTATGAGGCACAACACAAGACATGTTCAATTTATCGTGTGAGAAGTTGGTGAATGAGTATGGACGAGTGCAATTTCTTTCCTTTGGTATATGTATCGAGAGGGAGAGAAGGAGAGACTCCATCAGGCCAAAACCCATTTCTGCAATGTGTTTAGTAATTGGGTTAGAGAAAAAGGGAATTTAAAGTGTGAAATCTGTTGTGTTGGATTATTCCCATCGTTCGAGGTGGGAAGTTGACAATTGGGAGAAAAATTATATATATATTCATTAATTGGTTTCACTTTCTTGTTTTGCTTCCATCTCTTGTAAGTTCATTTGTCAAACACATGCTACACGTTAAATGGAGGTTAAAGATTACAAATAACTTATAATTCTAATTGCTACTTCCATCTCTGACAGAACGAGATAGGTTTTTGGCCTTAGAAATTGAGTTCTATTTCTCCTTTGCATAATCAGAATGCTAGGTGGAATTATCATTTTCTAAATTATTCTCCTAAACCCAACTACCAAGGAAGCATATGATGAGCTTTGAATTGGGTGTAGACTGGGGGTACTTTCTGAGTTAAAAAGGTTGATTAACTGTTAGTTATTAGACACTGTACTGTAGACTATATGGGGTCTTAAGTTGCCCTTTTCTCTCTCAAAAAAAAAAAAAAAACACTGTACTGTAGACAAGAAAACGAGACAGATAATCACTATCTTGTTTATGAAACAACTTTTTTTTTTTTTGTGGGGTGTGCGTGCGCGCGCGCACGGTGGGGTGGGGGGGTGTATTCCAAACAGTTTAAATTTTGGTTGGCTGTTCTATATATCTTGTATATATAAACCCTTCCAGACATGAAATTTTGTTGCTTTCATGCAAGAAATTTTGAATGTTTAGTTTTAATCTTAGACCTGACAGGAGCTTAGATATTTATGTCAATAAAATTATCTGGGTAATGTTTTGGTTCTAGCCTCTAGGAGCCTTGAGTCGATCTATCTAATAACTTGGTCATCAATAATGTGTTGACTGGGAAGGATCTTACCAGATGGGGACCTTCTTGAGTGATGGATCTGTTCATAGGAAGGAATGCCCAGTTTTTTATGTGGCCTGTGCTGATAGCATACATTGGCTTTTCATGTCTAAGCATTTTAGCGAGTGGGAGGTTCTCTGGTTCAAATTTCCAAGTTGGCATTTACAGAAAATTTCTCTACCCTCCTTTCTACTCTCTAAACTTTGATGTGCTAAATTGCATGCAACAGGTTCAAAGTGTCTATGGCAACCAGACTTGAAGTGTGTAGTAGTTTTTTATGGAATTGGAGAAATCCATCAGAGCAGGTTATGCCTTTGAGTTCACAAGTTGGATACAATGAAGCTGTAAAATGGGTTGAACTAACCAAGCTTTAGGTTGTTCGTGTTGCTTAATTATTTAAACAAGCTTAAAATTTTGCTCAATCCAACTTGTTTAGTATCAAATAAAATACGAGCATGCTTCCATTAATCAGTTACAGTGCCAAGAAACTTCCCGTGCCTATTTAAAGACGAGTCTAAAATCAGAGAGTCCCAAGAGAGTTTCAGCAGGGCTAAGGATTTTTTCTTCGGTTTTTTTGCCTCCTTTTTGTATGAGTATTATTCTGATTGAAACTTTATGGAGTTTGTTCAAAGATATGGACTTTTCGAGTGAGAAATCAAAAATGCCATCTTAAATGGGCATGCATACGTGTGTGCGCATGCGCGCGTCATGCGCGTCTGTTTTTTTGGGTGTGTCACATGCACACACATAATACTGATCCCCTTAGTGAGCTGAGGTTGTACAGGGCTTTTTGATTCAAGCTTGATCCCAAGTCAAGTCGAGCCTCTCAGATCAAGCTTGATCCCATGTCAAGCCAACTTAGCCAAGCTTAGTCTTACGTTTGTGTGCTCTCTGCGTGCGTGCGTGCTTGCGAATACTGAGCTGCTTATTTAACTTAGGATATATCGAGCCTCTTGAATCAAGCTTGATCCCAGTCAAGCTACAGGTAGTTATCTTAAGCTCTTTCAATTATTTAACCATGCTTAATGTGCACTCAAGCTTGTCTCATTTTGTTGTTGAGTGAATCTGAGCTAGCTTTACAGAGTCAATCACAGGAAGAGCCTCGAGCTTTTCAAGCTCATTTACATTGCCATGAATCAGATGTGAGGTGAAGGTAATGGTGGTAAGAAAGTTTGCTAGTTGTTTTACTCCTCCACCATCCTCTCAATCCCTTTTGCTTGTTCAATGCAGCCTTCCTTCTCACTGGACCCGAAACTTCCAGTTTTTAGGTTTGTTATTGTGGGTAGAACTGTCATCCCCCAAATGGCTTGGAATTGCTTTCGCCTGTACCAAGCTCTTTCGAGCCCTTGCTCCAGCATAAGATGGAGATCATAGACCAATGACCATTACAATATTCCAACAAAAATTAAGACTCATACAAGAATCAGAGTTGGTTTGATTTGTCTGAACAAGTACAGGCTTATGCTAGATGTTCAGATGCAGAGTATGTCTACCTCTCTTGTTTGTAGCTTTAATCTGTACTCAGTTCATGTTGAGTTGTCCCTAGATAAGGATCAGATGTAAGTATTCTTTGAAATGTGTCTTCCATCTTTTTACATTGGTTCAGTATGAACTTTCTTAAAAAAATTACCGTCTTCTAAATTACCGTCTTCTGTGAAATGTGCCTTTGAAAGAGTTCTATTTCAGCTTGCAGAATCAGAATGCTAGGTGAAATTATCGTCTTATAAATTCTTTTCCGAAACCCAATTACCAAAAAAGTATGAGCTTTGAATATGGTGTAGGCTGGGGATACTTGCTGAGTAAAGAGGTTGATTAACTTTTAGTTGTTACACACTCTACTGTAGACAAGAAATGAGAAGACAGATAATAATTATCTTGTATCCGGAAACAACTTTGGTGGTATAACAAATGGTTTAAACTTTTGTCAGCTGTTGCTGTATAAATCTTGTATCTATAAACCCTTCCGGCCATGAAGTTTTGTTGGTTCATGAGAGAAAATTTGAAGGTTCAGTTCTAACATTAGACCAGACTGGAACTTAGATCTTTATCTCAATAAAATTATGAGGGTGATGTTTTGGTTCTAGCCTCTAGGAGCCTAGAGTTGATCTATCTAATAACTTGGTCATCAATAATGTGTTGACTGGGAAGGATCATACCTGATGGTGACCTTCTTGAGTGACGGGTCCGTTTATAGGATGCAATGCCCAGTAGATGATATGGACTGTGCTGATAAGAGAACATTGGCTCTTCATGTTAAAGCATTTTAGCGAGTGGAGTTCTCTGGTTCAAATTTTCAACTTGGCATTTCCAGAAATTTCTCTACCCTCCTCTATACGCTTTTACACTTTGATGTGCTAAATTGCATGCAATAGGTTCAAAGTGTATGTGGAAACTAGAATTGAAGCATGTAGAAACTTTTATAGGATGAGACATCCATAATAGCAAGTTATGCTTTGAGTGCACAAGTTGGATGCAATGAGGTTGTAAAGTGGTTGAACTAACCAAGCTTTAGGTTCTTCATTTAATCATCTAAACAAGCTTAAAATTCTGTTTAAGCTGGCTTGTTTAGTATCAAACAAATTCGAGCATGCTTCCATTAATCCCTCACGAAACCAAAAACTTCCCATGTCTATTTAAAGCCAAAAGTCTAAAAGCAAAGAGAGTCCCAAGAGTTTCAGCATGACCAAAGATCCTTTTCCTTTTTTCTTTCTTTTTGTATGAGTATTATTTTGATTGAAACTTTGATGGAAAATGTTCGAAGATTGTGGACTTCTTAAGCGAGAAGTCAAATGATGTCATCTTATAGGGGCATTCACATGCATACACGTGTATGTGTGTGTTGGCCACACACTTCTTTGTGTTTGTGTGTGCGCACACGTGAATACCAAGCGCCTTATTGAGCTTAGGTTATATAAAGCGTGTTGGGCCAAGCTTGACCCCAAGTCAAGCCAAGCCCCTTGGGCCATGCTTGATCCCATGTCAAACTGAGCCTAGTCTTGTTTTTGTGTGTATTTGTCTGTGTCTCTGAATATTAAGCCCCTTATTGAACTTAGGCTATATGGAGCCTCTTGGAGCAAGCTTGATCCCAAGTCAAGTTGCACATAGTTATCTCAGGCTATTTTAATTATTTAACCATGCTTAAGGTACACGCAAGCTTGTCTCATTTGTTATTGAGTGAGTCTGAGCGAGCTTTGCAGAGCCAATCTCAAGAAGGGCCTGGAGCTTTCCAAGCTCATATATTGCCATGAATGTGATGTGAGGTGAAGGTACTGGCAGTAAGGGAGTTTTGCTAGTTGTTTTACTCCTTCACCACCCTTTTGGTCCCTTTTACTTGTTCCGTGTGGCCTTCCTTCTCACTGGATCCGAAACTTCCAATTTATAGGTTAGTTATTGTAGGTAAAACTGTCATCCCCCAAATGGCTTGGAATTGCTTTTGCCTGTACCAAGCTCTTTCGAACCCTTTTTCCAGCATATGATGGAATCCAAGGACTATTACATATTCAAAAATTAAAATTGACTCGTACAAGAATCAGAATTTACTTTGATTTGTCTGAATAAATACAGGTTTATGCTAGATGTTCAGAAGCAGAGTACGCCTACCTCTCTTGATTGTAGCTTTTATCTGTACTCAGTTCATGTTGAGTTGTCCCCGGATAAGAATCAGACATACTGTGAAATGTGTCTTTTATCTTTTTACATTTGCTCCAGTATGAACTTACCTCAAATCAATGCAACATAATGAGGTGCTTGATCAATTGTTGTGAAATTGTTTCTATGAGAAGTATATACAATGGAAGGTAAGATGTTCTACCACTTTTTCTGTTCTAAGTGGATTAACTTAATATCTATTGTCATTCCATGCCATCCATCCCTCTGCTTTGAGCGTTCCTACAATGTGTGAGTCATTTATTATCAAGGTGGTTGTTTTCCATGGTCTGGAATATTGTTAATTAGGCCATTTTCTTCTGCTATTATGTTGGGCAATACTGCACAAACCAGATTTCTACTCAATCTTTATCCAGATTCGACCTAACAGTTTGTTTGACTAAATAGGCTTGAATTTACTGTTAATGTGTCTGTATAAGGTGAGTCAAGCCCTTCCATGTAATTATCATCATCAAGCATGACATATTCTGAGCCAAGCCTAGAGGCCCATTGGTCTGTTTATGCTCACTGACATCTCTAGTCATAATTCGACACTGCTCCTCTCTTATGCTGTGGGACTATAGATTACTGCATTTAATGGGTATAATGACCGAGTGTTTTGTGATGTATCAAATGTGCAACTGAAATGCAAAACATGAAGAAAGTGTAGTGGAAGTTCCTATAGCGTGCTTATGTGTTGAGAACTCAAAAAGGAAATTTAACACATACTTCGCTGATGGACAGTAAGGTACTGATATAATTGCCTATTTGACGAAAGCAGTTACCATAACATGTGAATTGATCTGGCTGACTTTCTTTATTGGTAAGGTAGTAGGAGTATATCTCCTTTATTTTATGTTTCATTATCAGCTATTCCTCCTTGGAAGCTCGCATTACTTATAACCATGTTCTGATCTTTAAAATGTTTCTGGAATTGATTCCGCAGTTTCTATATATCTATCGGTAATATTGTATCCAATCATGTGCCTTCTGTCTTTGAGCATTCTCGTGTCTTGTATCTTCTATTAATGCACTATGCAAAGTTGTTCGAAGTTTCAGTTATAATATTTGGTAGTAGATACATCTTCGCCAATTTTAAATGTTCTCCTGCCTGCCTGATATCTCATCTCTATTTTTGCCCTAGGATTTGTTTCCCCTGATACTCTTGTATGGAGTGATTTTTCATTTTCAGCAGCAGAAATGATATTGATATCACTGTAATACTTCAACGGCAAATGTTTTTTATAAGGTGCCAATAGACGAAGTATGGACTGCAAGGTTTTCATGAGCCTTGGCTGTAACTTTCCATCTCAAGATGAAGTCTAGCCCAAACCTAGATCATGTTTCCAAACGTGACACAATGGGGTCTTTTAATGCCCAAGCCGAAGCCAATCTTTTTGTTCATTGAGTAGGTCTAACAAATAACACACCTCAGAATAGTGAGGATGGAATTTGAAGGCTGCGTGTTTCAAGTGTCAATAAGCGCTTTAAACTTGAATGGCTTTTTTTCTTTCATATTCTTTTTCTGTAGGTTCTCTATACATAGTAAATTAAAAAGTGGACCCATTTTATGAACTTGGTGAAAGAGTAAGCTCTATGAGTAAATAAAGGATGGGACGTCGTCCAGTTAAATAATGCACCCCGGAATCGATTCTAAGCCCTCCAGCTTATCCAAAGTTCATGCTGGCCTCACAACCTGTTGAGTTGACCATATTGACACACCTCTTGATTTCTTTCCAACCAATTTTGGTTTTTGTGACACAAGATTTGAATCCTAATGGGTGAAATAAGGGTTGCCTTAGCCTGTTGGCTAGCTATAGCCTATTGACACCTTGAATCTTACCTGCAAACCCCCCAACCCCCCCCCCCCCCCCCCCCCCCCCTCCCAACCTCCAACATAATTGACTTTTGAAGGATCAATGTGGCATCTGCCAACATTTCTTGAAATAGGATTTTAATAGTGGTCTACTATTCCCCATCCATTCTATGATAATGGGTTGTTAAATATGTTTGTTGTGATGGATCTATCTCATAAAGATTGGCGAGTTATGTATCTAGTGTGCGTGAAGTGATGAATTAGCAAGTAGAGTAGCTAATCACTTTCTTTCCAATCCCCTTTTATTTTATTTTATTTTTCAGTTTAATCTCTATTTGCTCTTGTATGCTCTGGTGTGTCTGCAATACTTCAGCTAATTCGCTCTTTCATGTGCTGGTTTACTGCTGCAGAATGTGCTTAATTATGTTTCATAACTAGCAATAATAACAGTACTCTCATACTAAAATTTGTATGTTGTTAACTTGACAGTGGGTGGAGTTATGGGATATATGAAAAGCGGGAGTCAGAAGTCTTTGGCAGCTGGAGGAGTATCGTCCCTGCTGTTATATTATGTGTACACACAGCTTCCTGCAAATCCAGCCTTTGCATCTTCTCTGGGGCTAGGTAAAAACTAAAAAGACTAGTCGCAATGCCTCTTAAATTTAAATTTGTTAGTCCTCTTTACAGACCTCAAACCAATGATAGCACCATGCTTCGAAATCTCGAAATCAGAGTTTGCCGGCAGTTTTAGGTATCGGCATCGGTCATGTGAGTCATTTTGCCTCGGAGATATCAGCCTCAGCCAAATTTTTATTAAAAATATTTAAAAAAATTTTAAAACTGGTTCAAATAGCATTTTGACATATTTTTGAGAATAATCGATGGAATTTGAATTACATTTGGATTAAACATTATAATACAAACTAATAGGGGATTTACCATGGTTTAAAATCTCTGAGTTGGCATCTGTATCAGTCAATGATTTTTAATATCAATATCGGCAATATCAGTCGGCAGTCGATAATATCAGTTTCAATATGAGCTGAGGGTTAATATTATATCGGATATCTCAAAATTCGACACGATATTGTTGATAGTTGGAACCATGATATTTACAAAGATATTATAATACAAATAAAGTAATTACATGAACAATACATAAATCAACAATCAAAGAGGTTGCCTGGATGGAGGGGGTCTACGTGAATAACAAACTTATTGAATAAATCTGGCATATCACTGTAATATCCTCTCTGGCTACAGTGTATCTTCTTTGCGGCAGATCTTTTGTCATTCTACTTGGACCCATAAGGTTCGGTACTGAAAATGAAATAAGATTTGACATTTCTACTTTGTAGTGTCAGATTAAGAGACGGACGGTTGGAATCCTAAGTAACAATGCAGAGTTGTTGTCAACTAATCAAACTTTTACGCTGTATAAAGTTTGGGAAAAGTTGTGTTGGAATCAACCGGAGTCGGAATAGAATCGACTGATTCTATTATGTTTGGGCCGGTTCTTCACCAATTCTATCGATATCGATTAAGTACCTCTGATTTTATCTCGCTTAACGATTTTGATACAATTTGATCGAAACAGAGAGAGCACATTTTATGCCTTTGCTAAATTGAGTCTTCCACATATCAGGTGTGTCTGCTGCACTTCTCGCTGTGATGGGTTCTCGCTTCAAGAATTCGGGGAAGATATTTCCCGCTGGCGTTGTATCTCTCGTATCGCTCGTGATGGTCGGCGGTTATTTTCATGGAATTCTCCGCGGCATGCATGGTTAATCCCTTGCTGTCAGGAGGCATGAACTGAGCGAATGTGTGTAATGAAAAGCTATTTGTAGTTGAAACAAGTAGTTATGCGTGTCATAAACCGCTATAGTCTCCTCGTTGTCATGCGTATTTACTTTTTTGTTCAGATGAGTTGTTACTGTTGTGTTTTATGCAATATAATGTGTTTTCTAAACTGTCCTTGACTGCAATACCTATTGGTTTTATGTGAGGGGAAAAGAATGCAGCATCAAACTCCACACATATTGCAGCCATTTCTTGTGATAAACATATAGTTCTCATTTGGCAACATTCTTTCTTATTTATGATTTGCGCTGATGGGCAGCTGCAATGTTGTATTCCGTTGCTTCATCATCAGTCGTTGTTGATTATAACGTCGGTACCTTTTATCTGTTCATCATCATCATTATTTGGGTGCTCTCTTTTTCTCTTTAATATTTTGTGTGAGAAATTCCGCGTCTTTTAAAGCCATAGGATGATGCTAAGTAAGACCCACCACCAGGTGGGGCCCTCAAACCAACGGCTCACCGCGCTTGCGGCAAGAAAAAAAGAAAAATCTATGTGAAGCTTTGGATGCTTGTTGCTAAAGCGAATCTTTTGCAGCTGGGAAGAATATATTGGTTTCCCAAGAAGAAAGCATGCAAAATGTGTTGAAACTGATAGTCAAGCAACGCTTGTGACCAACTGTCCTCTTGTCCTATATGTGGGCCCTTGATGTTTGTGTCTATCTTTGGCCAGTTTACCCACCAATCAAGTTCCTTTACATGGTACTGAAATTTAATTTCATCAACTTCTAGCTTTTTTCTAGCCTTATGTTTTTCATCTTGCTGTTAATCTGAGGGCCTCAAATTTGCTGGCCTCATCTTTGTTATTTCCTTCTTCTCTCTGTCTTCACTCTGCTCTTTATTCTTTAGAGAGAACTTGTAGATCTTGTTTCACATTAAGAGTTAGCTCAAAAATTAAGTTAATTCTTATGATAAAAAAAGCTCAAAATTGGTGAGGTTTGGCGAGTAATTGTGACTTGCTAAACAATTTGGAAATCTCAACTGACTGCTTATTAGTTTAAAACCGTCTATAAACACTCATTTAAAGTTACTAATTTCATCAAAATCTTAGATAAATTGTTTCTTTGTTTTTTTTTCTTTTCTCTATTTTAAATTCTTACCATTGCAATTCTATCTTTATCCAAACAATCAATCAAAACCAGATTTCTAACTCTGATGCTCCCTAACTCTTGTTATCAAACTTAACTGTGATCCACTCATATATTTACTTAAAAAGTTTACAAATCAAGTTTGTACTAACTCATTAAGGCCATCTCCAACCCACGCCATTTTTGGCGTGGGTTGGCTTGGCCAGAAATGGCGTGGGCTCCAACCCACGCCATTTCGTACCCGGCAAAATGCCGGGTACTACAGTGCCGCGCCATTTCTGCGCGGCACTGTAGCACCCGGCATTTTGCCGGGTGCCTTTTTTTTATTTTTTAATGTTTTTTATTTTAGTTTAGTTTAAGTTTAGATTTTTTGTTTTAAGTTTAGATTTTTTAGGTTATGTTTAAGTTATTTTTGTTAATTTAAATTTTAGTTTTTATATTTTTGTATTTTATTTAGTTTTTATATTTTTTGTATTTTATTTAGTTAAATATTAAATATTATATAAAATTATTAAAAAGTTAAATACATTTTAAAATATTTTAATAGTAGTACGCAATTTACTTAAATTATCACATAATATGTTGATAATTAAAATTTGATACAATAAAATAATAATAATAATAAAATATGTAGAGAATATTCCATTTGGAGTGGAAAATGGAGTGATGGTTGGAGAGGTTTTTGTTAAACCCTCCATTTTGGAGTGAAAGTACACTCAAAATGGAGGGAGTGGTTGGAGATGCCCTAATGGTCTAATGAACGAGGACAAGTTCACTGTGTCTGTCTTTTGAATAGACATGAGCCTGAATTCTTAGTGAGTAGATAAAGAATTTTCAACACCATTTTTTTAAGCTACTAGCCATTTATTTCCCCTCCATTGAAGGCATCTTTGACATCCTTGTCTGATACTATTTTGTGACAGCCTTGCAGGACTAAGTCATTCTATAATTTGTTTATGATCATGTGTTCAACTGTAGCACACAGTAACTCATTTTCTTTTCATTTTTGTTTCCATCCCTAGAGACAAAATGGCAAGATTATGACATATTATGGAAGACTCTTGAGCCCTTGAATTTCTTGTTTCTTATGATTATCTCAATTCAGGAAAAGATTTATTTATGTCAAATAAGACTTTTTTTTCAATCTCATGTAGACATGTGATTCACAGAGAGAAATAAATATATCTCATTCATTGCTTTCAGGGCTACTCAATTTTGAACTTGAAGTGCGCTCGTTCTTCAATTTCTTCCTTAAAATACCAGGCAGAAAAGATAGAAAGATCAATAATGCCAAACTTCAGATCATACTTGCACTAATTGTGCACAATAACTGGTTCATATTTAACTGAATACAGATTACAGAAACAGAAACAAATGCAGTCCCAGTTACAGATAGATATGTAGTAACAAACAAACAAACAAACAAACACATAAGGAGCCTCGGTTCAACTAATTGTTTGTGCGCCTGTAAAAGCTTACATATAAACATAAAAAACATAGCAAGAATAAGTAGGTCCTGTCACTGGTTAAATTCCTAATATACTTCATGTATCATGCAGTTCATGGTGACGGCCAAGCCACAATTACCGGGCTGGTTAGGTTTTCTTCTAACATCGGACTCACTGGGCTGCAGAAACAATTTAGGGCGAGCGTCCTCAGCTGAGTTGAGGCGTCCCCTCAGCGCTCACCTCCATACCTTTCTCCGACTTCTTTGCTGACGCGTATGGAGCTCTGTTCACCAACCTGCGCCAATACAGTACCCATGGTTCAGAATGCACGATTTTGATTTCTTTGAGAATTTTACCTAACAAACTGCTATTACAGCTCGGGAGGCAAAAACAATTCAAACAAGATTACTAATGAACAATGTGACAAACTATTAAACATCTCAAGAAATTCACCCACAGGAACAATTGTTGGTAAGATGGACAATTCAACCGTTTATACGAGAGATGAAGTTTTCTCAGTTTAAAAGACCGTGAACATAATAGTCCATAGTACTATAAAATTATGATTCAAATCTCATATCATGTTCTTAAAAGCAAAGAAGAAAAGAAAATCAATTACACAACCTCCTTTAACTTGATCCACATATTCGTGTCCCCATTTGTTTGTAAAAATTATCTTATCTACTCAAGCAACAACGTATACTTGTGAGACATGTAGTTTAGTGAAGCTGACAGCTCTTTATCCCAACTCAAACCCATGTGGTGGTTGGATAGCGTGGGTCAATGATATGATTGATTGCTTAGGTTACTAGTATTTTGATTTCTTTCGCGTAGGTGAACAAATCTTGGCCCTATCTGAGGGAACAGATGTTTCCACCCAAAAAATGAGGAAGGCACCCCACAAAATATTACGAGTGTGCCATTATTTTTTTTGACATTTTCACCCTTGGTGAAAAGTCCAACATATTCCTTTTTTTCTCAAACCCACCCCCCCCCCCCCCCAAAATCTCCCCCTGCCCATCTCCAGATCTGGCCAAACAGATCAGATCGAAGGGCGAGGGGGTTTGAAGGAGGGGGAGATCGGGAGGAGAGGGTGGTCGCCGGCGAGGGAGGGGCGGAGGGTCGCCGGCGAAGGTGGGAGAGGAAGAGAAGAAGAAGAGGACATTTTTAACATTTTTAAAGAAAGAAGGGTGCCTTCATCAATTTGGGGGTGCCTTCATCACTTTTTAGGGTGGAAATATCCGCTCCCTTGTCTGAGCAAAGTTCAGGTCCCTAAATCTATTATACTCTAATCTGATTGTGTTAGGTTTTTGCCTTATTTTTTTAAGAAGAGATGATGGTCCAAGAAAATTCAATTGAGTTGGAGAAGATGGCTTGAAGCAGAAGCAAATCAAGATGAAACAGTTTTCTTTTTAGGCGATTATGAGTTTCCTTTTCGGGAGCAGTATGAGTAGAATTCAATTAATATTCAATGAAGATTTATTTTTAAAGATTAAAAAGTCTAGAATCCTTCTAGATCAAGGAGATCAACTCTTAATAAGATTGATCAAGATTCTTCAAGCATCCAATGACCAATGGCCAAGATCTTATACTCCTAATAGGAGTTGTATTGTAAAATCCTATAAATAAAAGAATTGTCACCTAGAATAGAGGTGGAGCAGAAGAGCAGAAGAAAGTTATGATGAATAATAATGTAAGGCCCTAAATAGTCAAGAATGTCCTAAAAAGCCAAGAAAGAGAGAAGCAAGGTGAAGGTGCATGGAGAGAAGATATACTCTTGTAATCTGGGCGTAGATTCAAAGGAAAGATGAATATTCTTATGTCATCAAGAGGAAGATTAGATCTTTTTGTATCAAATTTATTAATAAAGCTCGCTCAAGTTCTCTCCTCGTGGACGTAGGTCAAGTTTGAGCCGAACCATGTTAAATTGTATGTTCTTGTTTCTTTTAATATTCATCTTATGTGCTCGAGATAATCGATCTCACGACATGCTTGAGGTCATCAGTGGGGATCTAGTATCTCCCAACTATTGATATTATAGTAAGTATAGTATTTCAGATTATGCACGCAACAATTAGTATCAGAGCACATCAATTTTGTTACAACACATAGTATCAGAATTGATGGTGTTCGTTCAAGACTCAAGTGCTTTAGATGAAGAAAAAGATGTCAAATCGACGAAGTTCGGCGGAGACATCAAGTTGAAGACTATAAGAAAGTTTAGATTTGTTCTAAGGTAAAGATCAATGACTTTTGAAGTATATTAATTAAGGTGGAATCGTCAAGGCTCAATGATGCTCAGATCTGAACACAGTAGACGCGGAGGTGATGATCGGATCATCGCCAATGGCAGACAGCAAGACGAGCTCAACAAACTTACGGAGGCATCACACAAGTCATTACATGGAGGCTCGATGTGATAGCAAGTCAAACAAAAAAATAGCGGAGGGTGATGAAGACGATCAAAGACGAGATTGATCGAAAGGTAGATCGTGCAATCATAATCGGATTCAAGCGATTAAGGTGTCAAACCTAATGTTTTTCAATATTCTGGATGCAATGGTGGGTGCAAATCGAAGAGATTCCAATGTCTGATGCAGGTCTATATAAATCGGTTAAAGGAATCGACGAAGATTACAGTCAAAGTTACGACGGGCGAGTCGTGACACAGTGAGATTATTGCAGGTATTGGTGGATCTATCAGGTTTGAAGATCATCAATAGCAGGACAATAGATATGGCAAACATCAATGCAGTGGTGGATGGTAGCCCCGACTGATGGAAGGAAGGCCATAGTAGTGTGTGGCGGGACGACCCGGTAAGACCATGGTAGTTATGTAAAGACGATAAGTCTCAATGTTAAAACATCGATGGAAGGTGGACCATCACCAAGTAATCGGTGGAAGAACATGACATGACAAGCCCTTGACGATATTCGTGTATAGTCGGTAAGACCATGGCAGAATAAGAGGCGGATTGTCCAAGATCGGTAGGGCCCGCATGGCCGGGAAGGCGTCACAAAACGGGATTAGCTGGTAGCGGCGGTGATGCAATGCAAGCTAAGGGAAAGAAACTAGGTCAGGGAGTTTCAATGAAAACTTGAAGAGAGCTCACTTCAAGGTGAAATTTTAAGGAAAACAGCAACGAGTCTAACAGTTGCAGGACGACTACAGAAAGGTTGCATTCAGGCGATGTTCGAGATGACCCAAGGCATTGCGGTTAATCCGCCAAAAGCCACGGGGAGAGGGCAAGATTAAAGGCCTCACGATATGATTACAACCAAAAAAAGAATTAAGAATAATCCAAAATCTCATGTTGTTTTGCTGAAGGCATGAAATTCAAGTCAATGTGGAGATTGTTAGGATTTTACCTTATTTTTTAAGAGGAGATGGTGGTCTAAGAAAATCCAATTGAGTTGGAGAAGACTTGAAGTAGAAGAAGCAAATCAATGTGAAACAGTTTTCTTTTCAAACCATTGCGAGTTTTCTTTTCAGGAGAAGTATGAATAGGACTCAATTCCTATTCAATGAAGATTTGTTTCTAAAGATTAAAAGATGTAGAATCCTTATAGTGCAAGAAGATCAACTCCTAATAGGATTGATCAAGATTCTTCAAGCATCCAATGACCAAGATCATCTCACAGTCCAAATAGGAGTTGTATTGTAAAATCATATGAATAAATGATTATAACCTAGGATTTAGGTGGAGCAGAAGAAAGTTGTGAACAACAATGTAAGGCCCTAAAAAGCCAAGAAGGCCCTAAAAAGCCGAGAAAGAGAGGGAGCAAGGTAAAGATGCATAGAGAGAAGCTATATTCTTGTAATCTACGCGTAAATTCAAGAGAAAGGTGAATATTCTTGTGTCATCAAAAGGAATGTTAAATCTTTTTGTATCAAGTTTATTAATAAAGCTCTCTCAAGTTCTCTCCCCGTAGACGTAGGTCAAGTTTGGGCCGAACCACGTTAAATTGTGCGTTTTTCTTCTTGTATCTTTTAATATTCGTCTTGTGCGCTCGAGATAATCGATCTCATGGCGTGCTTAAGGTCATCGGTAGGGATCTCGTATCTCCCAACTATTGGTATCATAGTAAGTATGGTATCCCGGATTATGCACGCAATAATTGGTATTGAAGCATATCAATTTTGTTACAACAGACATTCCTATTGGCCGTATCCCTCAATCTAGTTGCTTCTGAAAATGAATTCAACACTTCTGTATCTGCATATGATGCTAATCTTATATATGTCCAAACGATATCCATACCTCATTCCAGTTGCTTCAGGAGACCAATGGAACTCCTTCCATATAGAAATTAAAAATTTATACCGCATATTGGCAGCGCACAACAAGATGGCCGCACTATGTGTCACTCGCGGCTTAATAATAATTAGTTACTACAGATGCCCCTTATGAGGGGGTTTAGTCTGATGAAAATAACTGTTATAAGAAGAAAATAAGCAAGATTTGTGTTTTGTCTCAAACCCTCGGACCTTGATCTTATCAACCGGAAGGTAGTAGCTTCATCTGCAGAGGAATAAAATTTGAATTTACCATCTGCAAAAGTTTTACAGCCTTTCGTCGTTGGTTCCTGGTTTTATCGATCTTTTTCTCTGTTGTTTTATTTAATTTTATTTTCCTTTTCTTTTGGTTCTTTTCTTTCTGCTCTTTAACGATTCAATGATAAAGTTGCACCATCATCTGTTATATATAACTTTCTTTTTATGAATGTTCATCCTTATAACAAGTAATCTTTGTTCAACAGTTTTACCATGTGAACAATAATAATCATCACAAGGATCAAACCATATTCTCTTGCCCTAGCATTTGCATTCAATACAATGTTTTTACATGGTTGATATTATATAGATTACATCAAAATGAAGATAAATACCCTCTACTCGAGAAAAATCAAGCCTTACAGATTGATTTAGACATGTCTGGATAATCAAGAAGAATGTTGCTTCACAAACAATTCAATTTAAATGGTCCTACACTCAAAATACTCCTATCACATCAGAATTTTTATGAAATAAGAATTCTCATGGTTCGCAATTATTTCTTCGTTTATCTGAATGGGGCATCAAAATCATGCCTGCTAACATGATGCCAACCTTATGACAGTACCATTATTTTCCCAGCTAACACAAACAAAACCTACTCTCAACATAAACAGTGGCCCATCACGTCAGCTCTCAGAAGATCATTTTAACACAAAAAAGTTTACAGAACACACACACACACACACACACACCACCTACCCTCTTCTTAAACTAAAGAGTCTATATGTGTCATTCACAGCTCTCCTAGATGTATTCATTTCAACACCATCTAGCTTCTTGGCGCATGTCAAACCACATGTGAAGAAGGAAATATCTGTTTCCTTATGTTTGCCTTATGCGTCACTTATAAAATTGCATGATTGTGCAACATTTTAGAGGCACACCTCCTCTCATGCACCCTAACGCTCTCCATAATCTTATGATCATCAAAATCATCACCCTCAAGTATTTTACCATCAAGGTGAAGCCATTCATAGAGCACATAACTCCATAAAAGATTTCACAAATTTTTTCAGTTACTTATCAACCTAATGTCGGCACCTAAATATGAGCACAAAAATAGTGAACAAGAAAGAGGATGCCTGCCCTAAATCTTAGAAGGTCAAGAGTGGTGGATGGGAGATCCTAGCTTCCATGCCATACAGCTTAAGCTCATCCAACCAAGGACCAAACACCAAAAATTGTCATAGTCTTAAAAAGGGTATTGTAGAAGAGAAAAGTTGATCTACTTGGAAAAGTTCGTTAAACCTTAGAAAATTTCTCACTTGACTCAAGATAATATTAAGAAACTTGAACTTCCTCAGACCATCTAGCAATTAACTAATAAATAGAGACTGTAGATATTTACGGCTCCAAGAAACTAACAAACACTACATAATAAATAGTTTCAGCAGAAAAATCCCAATTCAGAAGAAAACTTGCCTGCTGCGGCGCTTCTCCAAGAACTGCTGGAGAGAGTGCCTCCTTGCAATGGGCAGATCTACAAAAAGCCGAGCCAATGTCAGAAATTTGAAAGCTAATCACAATACACAATACAAAAACCCAAAGAAAGCAGTTCTTACCAGCTTGCAGCTTGCAGAGGGAATTGGCATTGGAAGTGGCAAGGACCTGTGGATGCGGCGGCGATCCAGCGACCGCTGCTGCGGCCACGGCCGTCGAGCTCTGCTGCGACAGAGACCTAGTCAGCGCCGCCGCCGCCGCAGCTGCAGTGCCAGCACCACCATTAGCTGCAGCTGCTGCAGCTGCAGCATTGGGACCAACAGCCACCGGAACCTTGTTTGCAGATGCTGCTGCAGAAACTGCAGACGCCGCGGCCGCAATCAACATGATTGCCTGGGCCTAATTGCACAAAATTGCAAGTTTTCAGCAACAACCATCAACATTTGTTTCCCCAAAACAACAATAAATACAAAAATTGCAAACAGATGAATAAAGCTTCACCTTTTCAGGTGTGACTGCATCATACACGCTAACAGATCCATTGTAAAAGATGGTCAGCTGCGCGCCCGCCGGCAGCATTGGCGAAGGTGCAGGCCTCCACATATCATCATCAACCAAGAGTCAATCAATTAACAAATTGCAAAAAGCTAAAGATTCTGTAAAATTCAGAAGACGGGTACTTTGATTTTTGTTATATCTCAAACCACGGAACTGGAAGAAAAAAAAAATTATTTTTTACCCAAATTAACAGAATCCAAGCACAGCCCAGATGTTAGATTTCAAGGGTTAATTAATACAACTGCAAAATACCTGGTATTCTCAGCCCCTTTGTGGTAAAAGGAGAGCTCCTCCTCTTGTGGCTCAACCTTGCAGTTATTGTTCTTCTTCTCTGCCTCCATCTCACCTTCTCCCTTGCTTGCTGCTTGGTTTTGGGACTCCATGAGATCCATCAAGACCCAGCTTGTTCCTTTCTTCTCAAGTTTTGATTTTGATCTGGGTTTTGGGTTTGGGCTGCTGGGATTATAAACAGGGACGACTGGGGAATTGCGAGGGGGGACAAGGGAGCATGTGTTTTTTTATTTTTTTAGTTTTTTTTCTCCTGACTTGGCTCTTTGCTGAGCTTAGAAGGAATAATAAGCAGTTTTGATATATGCACCCATGATATTTGGGGATGGGATCTTGGACGAGAGTGGATTCACTGTTTCCTTTCCTGATGGTTTTTTTTTTTTTTTGAAAATACTCCATGTATTGTTCTCATTTTGTGTAATTGCCCTCTCGCTTTTTAAATGTTACAACTTACTTTACGCTAGAGGACCGAGTTTGGTTCGGGGTGGACTCGGATTTGCACTAAAAAATATATTTTCTTTAGGTTCGGACTGAATCTAACTCGAACTTGCCTATCAGTTTGAGAGTCCACCTAGTTAGACTCAGACAGATTTCAAAATGAAGAAGATCATTGAGTTAAAGAGAGGGCGAGATGAACAGAAGAATATGTGGTCGATCTAATCATTTTGATTATAAATTGGCAACTTAGGTTGAGTCGCATCAACTTAAGCTTAGAGTTGTATTTTAACAAACAACAACAACTAAGCCATTTGTCCCAAGTATTTGGGATAGTTGAGTTTTAACAAAACTGCATACAAACTAACTTGACTTTAACTCGATTTTATTTTTCATTATTCATACCAAAGCAAGTTAACACACACCAACTCCAAATCATTTTGACTCAAAACACGAAGTAGTTAATATATATTACGAAAAAAGCAGCACATACGCTATGCAAATCTCGAACAACAGCTTTTCAGAGGTATAAAACTCACATCCCTTATTTAAAAACTTTGTAAAAAAATATATCAAAAAAAGTCTTTTATTCTAAATATTGTTTCTATTCAATAGTTTATGCTCTTTAATTCGTGTTGCCTCTAAGTTGTCATGCTGGTAGCTTATGTCCAAAATAGCGTAAACTAATTTTGTTGAAAGATTGGTAGGCTTCTGTGAATGACAACTGAATCTATGATTTTCAATATTGTTATTTTTTCTTTTGAATTGATCACTTTCCTTTTTAGCATAAGCTTTTCAATAGAGCATGATTTACACGAAATCATCTTCATATTTCTTATTTTGATCTTCTACAATTGATTGCATCTACTTGTAACATTAGTTAATTGAACAAAAGAAATAAATGCTAAAGTATGTCTTTGCTTTAATTAAAAAAATAAAATATAAAAAAAATCACATTTAACTTAAGCATCACGAAATCAGATCTACCTCCTCTTCTTTCCCAAAATTGCAAGAGAACAGAAAATAATAGCCATTTACAAATAATTTTAACATGGGAGTTACTTGCAAGATTGTGCTTGATGGTTAGAAGGGTGGAAATAGCAAACTCTGGTGGTTGAGAAAGATCTAGAAAAATAATTAAAATAAATGGATAAATAAAACAGACGGCAGTTTCAATCCCATTAGACTTGGAATTTTGTCACGTGCGCTTTTTCAAATAGTTTAAGGTTTCCATCAATCGAGTTGCATCATTATTGTTTATTGTTCCAATTGTAAATACAATTAATTGCAAAGAGAAGCCACATAAATACTTTAACATGTTGACATCCAGATATCATAACCAGAACGGCACAACGACACAATTATTATTATTATTATTATTATTATTATTATTATTATTATTGTGGGTAGTGGGAAAGGCCCCAGTTAGGCCTTTCTTATATAATTTCTCCCCAATTTCTTTTCATATAAAATTAGTGTGAGTTTCTGTAACACAAAACTCACCTGAAAACTCTTAAAACTCTGAGAGCGATCGGAAAATCACTGCCGTGTTCACTTCTCTGATATTGTATAAGTAATTAAAATTCTCAGTCAGGCTAATCGAAGTAGTCATATCAATTCAAGCAGTCATATCAAGTATTAAGGCATCGGAGGAGCCGCTATGGCCCCGCCTCAAATTGATCTAGTGGACAACGCCCACCGAGTCACCCTCGACCCTTGTCGGGGAGAGGATATCTTTAAAGGGTTTTTTTTTTTTAAACTCATTTAAATAAATAAATTTTAAAAAAGACTTCTCTAAAAAACAATCCCCAAAATCCACCTCTGACCCGCCACGTCTACGCCACATTAGCGGGCAGCAATTGCGTCTTGCCCGCGTGGTACTGGCGGGCGGAAAACGTGGGAAAATTTTGCGTTCGGCTTGAACGTGTTATGTTCGGGTTTGATAAACCCGAACATAAAATAGCTCAAAAATCTGGTACGGGTTTAGCAAACCCGAATATGTACTGTAGCATCAAAAAAACCTTCTTTTTCTTCCTTCTTCTTCCACATTTTTTTTGTTTTTTACACTCTCTAAAAAACTTTTTTTTTCCCTTTCTTCCAGATTCTTTGATCTCCGTTTCTCTCTCTCACACATGCGCGCCTGCATGCATGTGTGTGAGAGAGAGAGAGAAACGGAGATCAAGAAAGCATGCACCTGCATGCATGTGTGTGTGAGAGAGAAACGGAGATCAAGAATTAAAAAAAAGAATGAAAGTCTGTGTTCGGGTTTGGCAAACCCGAGCACACACTTTTATTTATTTTTGTGATCGGATTTGACAAACTCGAACACAAATTTTAACTTTGTTGGTGTTCGGATTTTCCAAATTCGAATGCAATTCTTATCATTTCCAACTATCAACACGTCCGTCAGCGTCACGCTTGCGAAGGAAGCTGATATGACGCCGATGTGACATATCAGAAGTCAGTTTTGAGGATTATTTTTTGGAGAGGTTTTTTTTTTGAGATTATTTATTTAAATGAGTTAAAAAAAAAAAAAAAAGGCTCTACACCCCCCCCCCCCCCCCCCCCACCCCCCACGCCACCCCACCCCAAAAAAAACCAAACCCCACTCAAAAAAATAAGGGCATCTCACAATTTATTACAAGTGTGTTATTATTTATTTTGATAATTTTATTTTTGATGAAAAGTCCAAAATGTCCTGTCGGGAGGGGGGCAGAGGGGAGGGAAGATCAGAGGAGGGAGTGAGGGGAGATCGGGAGGGGGAGACCGGCTAGGGAGGGGGAGCGGGGTTCGTCGAGGAGGAGAGGAGGAGGGATGGGGTTAGCCGGAGGGAATGGAAGGGAAAGAAGCGAGGGAGGAGAAGAACATCATAGTTTGGGGTTTTTTTTCATCACATTTGTGGGTGCCTTAATAACTGGGTACCATCATCACATTTTGGAGCAGAAATGCCCGCTCCCCCGTATAGGCATACAAAATAAATTTCAAAAAATAAGCACAAAATAACATTTTTTTTTTTCCTTTTTCTATGAGAATGTCCTTAGGTCAGAGTTTTACACGGGCTCAAGGCGTACGCCAGCAGCGTCTGCTTGAGCCAATCTTCTCGGCTGTGAAGGAATTCCATCAACCAACAAAATACCTTGCTCTCGAATCCACTTTGTCATCCACTCCACATGCTGATTGCTTTCGCGATGTCCGTGGGATTTCTTGTACACCTTCATGCTTTCAAGCCATCAACGAGCATCTTCGATGAGAATCGAATGCACTGGAGAATTTGAGCCAACTCGGAGGCTTTGAACTACTGAGCAGGCATCCCCTTAAAGCAAAATCGAGCAGGCCGGAAATTAATGACGAGTGAGCCGAAGAGCTTCCCAAGTACCTCTCGCTTCCGCTGCATCCACCGTGCTATACTCAAGAAGAAACGCAGCAGTAAGAAGAAGTTCACCTCAAGCATTGCGCATCACACTTCCCGCAGCTGCGTATCTATTATCCCAAATGGCTGCGTCAAAATTTGCCTTTCCAGCAAATCTAATTGGGTCTTATATCAAAATCTGAAAACAACATGCCCATTCTTTCGTCCACCTGCGTATGAACTCTCTTACAAACATCACCACTCGAGCACCGTTCTCCTTCAAATACCCAGCTGTTTCTTTGTTTTCAAATATCCCAAGCTGCGTACACTATGAAGCAAAAGCCTTCTCCACTGGCTTTCATCACCCGACCTGGCCAACCTCGACAATCTTTTCAAATTATCTCGCCACGTATTGGATTGAAGGCAGCCGGTAGACTGACCACACTCTGATACCAGTGTTTGCCAACCGACTACGGGCACTGTAATATAAGGTGATGCATATCTTCGACCTCCTCGTTACATTGCTGACATCGCATACTCATTGCCAGGCCACGAGAGTACAAGAATGTTTTAGTCAGGATGCAACCCCTAAATACCTTCCAACAACACAGCGAACACAAATGACACCACACCCATCTCCATTCGGTTCCATCAGCAGCAGAATTGAAAGCAGTAAGAAGTTTGTACGCTTGACTTGCCGAATTGAAGTCTATCCACTGCCGGAGCAAGAGATACAAGAACTCCACAAAATAACATATTTGATTTTGTGCGCCTGACACTTAAATCCAACACTGAATGACTAGAACGATTTCATGAAATTGTTGAATTTCTGCTTAATAGGAATCAATCTGATAACTAATCAAGATCACTGATATATCAACAATCTAATTGGCCAGGTCGGCAAATATCAGGTGGGAGATTTTCCGTTCAATAGAACGTTCCTTAATTTAAGAACCACCTTTCAATTTCCTTCCTTGGTTAAAGCACCAATTAGACTGAATCTAAGTAAGTCTCGATATACTGTAAAGTATATCCCCTGTATAAAGGATTTAATCCACTTATACAGTATTTAGAGTGAGGTATGCTTAGAGCAAATCTCCTTAAGACAATTACGTCCCCCGCACCGGTGCTAACGGGATAATGGACGCTGGTCTCCCAAGATACAACACTCTTTCACGGTATTTGGATAGCACTACCAAATCACCGTACGGTCGAACCGTAGTCAACCAGTACCTTCACAGGATCGTTGAAGCAGCGGTACAAGGACAAATTTCAAACGAATATTTGCCTCTACTCTCTGGAGGAGCACCCACTGCTGAGGACGAAGAAAAGTTGAAGAATTTTTTCTTCAGAAGTACCAGATTCAGACAACAATTCTTATAAAAGAATCTGTTGAATTTTCTGATTCCTCTTTCAGAACAATTTTGCAGAATCTCCGTTGGAAGTCGCTTCGGAAACCGAGTTACGGATTTCCCACTTCACGCTGGAAGTCGCTTCAGAACTTCACCGCCAGTTCAGAATGCAGAGCTTCAGAACTCAGATAGAGAGAGAGATTGTTGTTGGTGTGTTTCAATTGAGAGTTTGGAGTGCTTTATATAGCACTCCAGGAGGGGCCAACAGGTTCGAACCCAAACCAAAGGCTGCAACCTTTGGCCCAGCAGTCGTGTCTGTTGGCAGCCCAACAGTCGCAACTGTTAGCAGTCCAACTGACGCGGAGCGGTCTGTGGTTCGGATCATACCTTGAGACCTGATTCAAAAGAACCAGGCCAGGTAGGGAACCCGAACCCAGACCCGAGCCCGGCCCCGGCCCCGGCCGGCCGCCGCTAGCGGCGGCGCGCGCATGCCTGCATATGTGGGCATAGTTCCCTCCTTTTCGCGCGCGAAAACTCCAAGTACCCAAAGGGCACGCCCTTTGTTCTCAATTTTCTCTATTTATACACCACAAACTTCCATCCCCTGGCCAATTGTAGGGGCCGGAAAACTTGGTGGTCGGAGAAAGTGGTTTTAGCTGTAAAAGATTTCCTTGATTCAAGCGAAACGATTACAACCAAAAGAACTACTCTTCCCTCTTTTCCAGTTACAAGGGAGGGAGGATGTCTGAATCTTCCCTTTGTTTAAGGCTGGGTTCTTCGTGTGGCGATGGAGAGTGAATCTTGTTCTCCGTTGACCAGATGACCGTCCTGGACCGTCGGGGTCTTCTCTTCGGTCGGTAGAAAGAGTAACTCAGCTCCGTCTACCAAAACTCTCAAGAGGAGGTAGGCGAAGAGCGGCTAGTACTCAGTAAGCTCGCTGAAGAGTCGTGCTTCTCTCTTGATGATCCTCCTGCCTGGATTCGATCGATTTTTGATGATGCCTTATCCCAAAGCTCTCTCTCTCTTCAAAAACTCCAATCTTCTGCCCAAGCTTCGATCTTCTCAAAGTTCTCTCCCTTCTCCAAAAACTCCGATCCTCTCTTCATAGCAAACAAGGCTATTTATAGGGATCTCAGGGGGTGAAGGTGCCTCCTGAAAACGCTCCCGAATGAGGGGCCACTACCCGCTACATGCGCGGTGACTGGCCCCGCAATCAGGGCAGTTGCAACTGAGACGCGGGCGTTGGGCCGAACGCGCCTTGAAGTTTGAGACGCGGGCGTCGAGCCAAACGCGCCTTGAAGTTTGAGACGCGGGCTTCAGGCCTTCACGTCTGGATGCTGAGGCGCGGGCGTCGGGCCGACGTGCCTTGATGCTGAGACGCGGGCTTCGGGCCGACGCGTCTGAACGTTGAGACGCGGGTGTAGCGCCAACGCGTCTTAATGCTGAGACGCGAGCATCGATTCCTCGCGTCTAGAGCTTGAGACTCTGCTTCCTTAATGGCTGGTCTGTTAGTCATTTTTAGACAGCCTACAGAACCCCCTCCAAAGTTTCTGATATTCCGCAGTTGAATGGGACGGATTTCGGAATACTTTGGATCTTAGCCGTGTTCGCGTTTATGACTGGACTGTTGATGCTTCGGGTTTGATCTTATCTGGAATTGGTCTTCGTGAGTGTACTGTTGAACTCTTTGAAGCCGTCAGAGTTTGATCGTGTTGAGTGTCTAGATACACAGTCTAGACCTCCCCGATTGCTTTTTAGTCTGTCACGGGTGCGCTTTTGGCCGGGAGTGGTTGGTTGTCTGTTTGCGTCAGTGTACTGTTGAACTGACTTTGCAGAAGCAGGAGACTGGACGCAGGTTCCTTTTTGAAAAAGCAGAGACTGCTTTAAAGACGCGACTTCTTAGCGAGACGCGATGTTTGGCCTGTTTGAGGGGACGCGGACTTTGGAGAGACGCATCGCTTGAAATGCAGACGCGATTTTCTGGGTGCATTTATGATGATGCTGACGGGGCATGTCCACCGAAGAGCCGCGTACTTTGGGGCGCGCGCCTGTGCCATGTCATGATTACGCCGCCATCTGGCCTGGGGAAACGGCGAGATTTCGCCTTTTGGCGCGCGGATCTCCCGGTTCATTAAATGAACTGCTCCACGTGTCAACTTCTGACTTGTGGCGGGGTCGCGACGCATGATCTTCCCTGTTCAAACAATGATTTGGCTCCACGCGTCAGACAGCGATTCGCTGCAGCGTTTATTGGGCCAAACGCTGCGTATCTTCGCGAATCTCTGTGCCTATAAAAGGCAACAGTTGGAGAGATGCATCTTCTTCTCCGAACGCATTTGCTGGGAAAAGAGAGCTTTCTCCCTCTTGTTTGTTCATCTGTCCATCTTCGAACTCGGGTTTCTGACATCGATGGCTCCCAAGACGAAACCGACTGCATCGACCTCAAGGGCGACCGTCGCCGAGGCTGAGAGAGATGCTTCCTCTGCGCAGGAGGGTGTTTTCCGAGGTAAAAATGCACCTTCGGTGTGGGTTCCGCCATTAAACATGTTCATAGAACCCTAAGGACCTTTAACACAAGATCGTGTTTGATTCTCGGACGCTGTCCTTGAGATGATAACCGGGGCGCGGGCCTGATGATCCGACGCTGGTGAACTCTGCACTCTGGGTCCTTCACTTAGAATATTTCTAATTGTGAAGGTCTCTGGACGCGATTTGCAGAACGCGGATTTGATCCATGCGTTCTGTGCCGCGTTTTGTGCCATCAGGCGCTGGCGTCTGAGTCCAAGCACTTTGAAATTTCACAAGTCTTGGTTTGCAGAACGCGGATTTGATCCTTGCGTTCTGTGTCTTCAACCGCCGATTTTGTAGAATCTGGCGTTTGAGTCCAAGTACTTAGAATTTTCATAAGTCCTGTTTTGCAGAACGCAGCTTTGCAAGTCTGGACGCGGATTCGAAAAATTCCTGCGTCCAGTATCTCTTCTGCGTTTTGGTGCAAGTTCGCAGGTCTGGACGCGGATGATAACTCCTGCGTCCAGTGTATCGGCTGCGTTTTGAATTATGAACACTTAGCGTCCTTATTTTTGGCAAAGTATCTGACCAAGTGTCTTCTTCTTTTGCAGTGCCGCATGTTTCAGGTTCACTCGCCAAGATGCACCATTTTGGCCGCGTGGGTGGTGCCGACCGGGGCTTGACCTTTGTGCAAAGAATGAGTGTCCCCGTGACTGCTAACCAGTTACTGGATCGCAGGCTCTCTAATGTGAACAGGAGAACCTTTCGGGCACTTATGACCGATGCCGCACTCAAAACGGATGACGGCGTCAGGTTGGAGAAGCCTGCCTTCTTCTTTGGGATCATATCTATGATGATGGCCGTCGTGTGTCTGAGGGGACCTATAAATGGCTCCGTGAGATAAAGGGCGGAAGATTCTTTCTTCCAGACATGGAGAGGATGTTCCCGATGTCCTACTTCCAACACATGTCTGTCCCCCGGAAGATGGAATGGGACATTTCCCAGTATATCCCTGAGATCGCCCTTGGTGACTTTGGCCTCCAAAAGGTAGACCGCCATGATAGTCATGACGGGTCAGTTGTCGGACTGTTCCCTGCGTCGTCCAAGCCTGAAATCCCAATTGGAGAGACCCCGGAGCTTGCTATCACCTTCCTCAATTCCTTCATAGAAGCAGGGGGTGACTATCCTGTCGACTTCCGTGCGTATGGGTGGGTCCATTCTCCAGAGAACTACTGGTGGGGCAGGATGGTGGGTTTTGTCCTTACCAATCTTGAGGGGCCGCTGAAGCGTGTGGGGCTGTACCCAGCAGTCAGGGCCGTGCAGTGGGGCGTCCCGATGAGTTCTCATAACTTCTTTGGGATTCTGGAGCGCTACAATCCTCGGACGGGGACATTCTTTACTCCGGTCGGAGAGATGGGCCTTGCCCTGCACGAGTTGTATGAGGTCTCCGGGTTGTCGTCAGGGGATATTCCTTACGAGGAATTTGTCCCAACCACCAGGGAACTGCGCCTTTTGGAAAAAGAATCTCCTCAAGTGTATGAGACCTACTGGGAGGTGATGTGCCATTTCTACATCTGCGGCCAGACAACTGCCTGGAGGTCAGGAGGCGTCAAGCAACTATCCTGGGCTGATTATTTGTTTAATAATGTCAGCAATAAAGATCTCCCAGTAATCCGACTAGCTCCTAGTTCTGGTGGGGAAGTTGAAGACAGGATCGACGCAGCTTCTGACAAGTTCTACACCACGGAGTCGAATGAGGACGGCTTCGACCCTGACTTGGTCTTTGAGAGCTTTCACCATCAAGCCCGGACCCCTATTTCTGATCAGGCACTGTTGGCGGGCTTCCTGATGTTGTGGCTGAAGAGGTGTGTGGTGCCCACGCTACCACATGAAGTTATTGTGGCAGATGTGGTGTACCCGGCGGTACTCTTGGCCCATGGCCACCCCATAGCCCTTCTTCCCGCCGTGGTGGCTGGTATTCAAAGCGGGCTGCGGGTGTTGACCAAGAGCTTCTGCGGACCCCCAAAGACTGCTAATTCTCGTGGGGAGCCGTATACCGACTCAGAGGGGAACCCGACGGTGAGGCACCCCAACCCGCGAATTGAGCTGCCTTACACGTACCTCATGGCTTGGTACGTGATGCATTGCCCATCTCTAATGACGGCGGCGCGTGGGAGCGTGGATCATATCCCATTTGTGCAGCGGCTGGAACGTTCAGAGTGGCATGACACCTACCTGTATTACATTAGGAAGCGTCTTTCCTGTGCCGCCAATTACCAGCTCAACCGCTGCTTTCCAGAGGTTCAAGGTGCAGCCCCCGGGGAGCTGTTCACGGATGTCGCCGGGCGGGATGACTTCTCGCAATTGCCTGCTGGAGCCTTCTGGTGGTTGATCAATATACGACCAGGATATGTGCTGTTTCGCCAAGGAACTTCCTGCACTATCGAGCCGTATATGCCAAGTCGTTTTGCCCGACAATTTGGCTATAATCAGCTTTACGTCGGGAATCCCAATGCTCAACTTGCCTTTGACGGGAACCTGTTCGAAGGCGCTCGGGCTTGGTATTACAGTGTGGCTGGAGGGACGGGAGCAACGTTCCATCTACCCGACGAGGCGCCTAAGTGCCGTATGAGCTTCAGCTTCTGTACTTGGTACTCCCAAGCCGGCCAGACGCCAGATCTTATTCCGGAGTCTTCATGTCTTGAGAGTATCAATGCCAGTCTCGAGGAGAGGTCTGAATCCAGTAAACGTACTAAACTTCTCGACCAGTACCTGAAAGCTCAGAGGGAGGTCGAGAAACGATCGAGGAGGGAGCCCCCAGTAGTTAGGGCGGCACCGCGACCGACAAGGGCAAAGCCGCAAGCGACGAGGGCGGAGCCACCAGCAATGAGAGTGGAGCCGCGACCGGCAAGGAGGTCGAAGCAATTGGCGAGGAGCGTCGTCGACGCTCTGCTTCTGTAGTTGAGCCTGCCCCAAAGAAGGCTCGGAGGGACTTAACGGCTGAAGTCTCTCAATCCAGAGCTATCTCTGCTGGAGTTGAGGCTCCTCCTGAAGGTGTCCCTGTTAGAGTTGAGGAACCGCTGGAAGATGAAGATTTTCCAAGCTCGGTCCGTGCTCCTAGGTCGCGCAGCGAGACCGTGGAAGAAGGGGAGCTCGTTGAGCGACCCCTTGTTGCTGGTGATACCGAGTCACCGGAGGTTGACATAATGGGCGAGTCTCCTTCTGCTCATGAAGGGAGAGACGAGGTACAGCAGCCGGGGTCTCCTAGTGTCTTTATTTCCAATCCTCGGGCAGTCGACCCTAGTCCTACCACTGGAGTGATTGGGGGTAAGGCTCCTGTTGCGGAGCTTCCTCGTGTGGCGCTATCGTCTTCTTCGTCATCGGGAGAAAGTGACTTTGAAGATAAAGTCGACTATGGCGATGAACCCGCTCTTCCTGATCAGGGCGGATTCTTTGACGTCTCGGAGGCGGAACAACATGAGGGTGAATCATCGACTGCGTTACCGCTGGCGATAATCCCTGCTGAAGGTACAACTTCTTCGCATGTCGAGGCGATGGAAACAGAGTTGACCCAGCCCAAGGGGATTGAGGCTTCGGCCGCTGAGATAACCTCGGAGGGGGCAGCTGTTGAAGTTGGGGAGAATATCAAATGAAACTAGACTCGTGGGGAATCTAGTAGGATTTTTACCGTTAGAGGTGTGATATTAACTTAACGGTTTAGAAGTAGTCTTGTCAGAAGTGTAATGTTAACTTGACAAGGATGTGAGTTAGAGGTGTGATATTAACCTAACTCATCAGCATCTCAGTTTTATTTGGGAAAACTGAGGTGTCACTGTCATAGGTGTGATGTTTAACTTAACAGTGATAGTAATGCTAGAGGTGTAATGTTGAACTTGGCATTAGTCGTCTCGGCTTAAAGAAGTCGAGGAAAGGTCATAGCCATAGGTATATTGTTGAACTTAGCAATGACTCGGATGCTAGAAGTGTAGTGTTAACTTGGCATCGTCCGTTTCAGCTTCGATATGGAAGTCTGAAGAAAGGTGACTGTCAGAGGTGTGATATTAACTTGACAGGCACTCGAGGTACCGCTTAGAGGTGTAATGTTAACTTAAACAGTAGTTTGTCAGAGGTGTGATATTAACTTGACAAGAATTTGCTTACGATAGGAGCAATTTGAGGACCTGTCATTCTGTTGATGAGAATTGACAAGTGGAATTTGAAGTGCCAGAGGTATAGTGTTAACTTGGCAAATTTGAGAGTTTGTTACTCTATGCAGAGTTAACAAGCAAGGTTTGTACTCGACGAGGAGTATTCATTACTAGAGGTATAGTGTTAACATAGTAATGATTGCGTTTTGTGGTCTTACCATTCTATGGATGAGAATTGGTAAGGGATTTTGGAGGGAAGAGTGGAATCCAGTCCACTTAGGATTTTTAGCAAACCCTCAGCTATCAACGGATTTGAGATGCCTTTACCAACTACCGTTTGAGTTGGGCTAGCCATGCTATTCCCCTCAGCATGATGAGTTGTCGAGGACTTATGTTGGGCTTAAAGGCCAACATTTTCCTCTATCCTTAGCCGTCGAGGGCGTCGGATCAAATGGAACGTGTCCCTTAGGATTTTTAGCAAATCCTCAGCTGTCAACGGGTTTGACATGCCTTTACCAACTACCGTTTGAGTCGGGCTAGCCATGTTATTCCCCTCAGCATGGTGAGTTGTCGAGGACTTATGTTGGACTTAAAAGCCAACATTTTCCTCTATCCTTAGCCGTCGAGGGCGTCAGATGTTTGATCAGAGGTGTACTTTTAACTTGATCGGTGGAAGAATGCCATCTAGGGATAGTATTTCTTCAGGAATTTGCCATTGATTGGCATCATGAGCGTATCGCCATTTGAGGTTATGAGGCGATACGATCTATTTGAGTAGACTGACTCTACTACAAACGGTCCTTCCCATTTGGGTTGGAATTTTCCTTTCGTCTTGTGCGTCATGACCATGGGTCTTCGGACGGCTAAGACGAGGTCGCCCTTCTTGAAAGTTCGCGATTTGACTTTCTTGTTGAAGGCTCTGGTGATACGAGCTTGGTAAAGCTCGATTTGTTGTTGGGTCTGCAGACGCTTGTCGTCCAAGGCTTCCAATTCTTGGAGTCGCTGTCGATGCTTCTCCTCTGTTGTCATTTCCGCTGTCAAGGCGACGCGAAGAGATGGAATTTGGATTTCCAGTGGAAGGACGGCTTCGCATCCGTACACCAAGGAAAATGGCGTGGCTTTAGTTGGGGTTCGCACAGTCGTGCGATAGGCCCATAAGCATTCGCCCAACTTATCGTCCCAGTCTCGTTGACTTTTCGAGACGAATTTCTTGAGAAGCTTGCCAATAGTCTTATTGAAAGCTTCTGCGAGGCCGTTAGCGGGCGGATAGTATGCCGTTGATGACACACTCTGGATTCTGAACTTGGCGCAGAATCTCTGAAAAGCCTGGCTGATGAACTGGGGTCCGTTGTCATGGACAATCCGCCGAGGCACACCGAACCGGTAAATAACGTGATGTTTCACGAACTTGATCACGTTAGAAGATTTCACCTCTTTCAAAGGGATAGCTTCGGCCCACTTTGAGAAGTAATCGGTTATCGCTAGGATGAACCGATGTCCCTTTGATGATGGTGGGCTGATAGGACCAACCACGTCCATCCCCCACATTTCGAACGGCCAGGTAGAGGTCGTAGAGTGGAGGTATCCTGGTGCTTGATGGATGAAATCGCCATGTATTTGACAGGCGTGACATCTTTTGGCATAGGCAACAGCATCGGCAACCATCTTGGGCCAGTAGTAACCCAATCTTTGGAGTCGGTTTGCCAGCTTCGGGCCAGGTTGATGAGCTCCACACGTACCATCGTGGGCTTCTTTCAACACTTCGTGGGCTTCTTTTGATGAGAGGCACCGGAGCAGGATCCCGTCATGCGATCTACGATACAATGTTCGCGAAATCGCATTATAGTAGAATTTGGAGGCTTTCCTTCGGATGGCAGCCGCCTCCCTGGTGTCTTCGGGCAAGATGCCGTATAAGACAAAATCAATGTAGGGGAATCGCCAGTCTTTAAGCTCGGGATCGGTCGACACTTCAAGTGTTTCCTTACCGCGACGATCTCCCGTTGACCTTTGGTAGTCTCCGAGGGGACTTTTTGGGCAGTATAGGTCGTGGCTATAGACGAATACCTTCTCCATTGCTCCAGCTGGAAGAGCTAAGGAGGCAGCAAGGGATGCAAGTGCATCTGCATGCGCATTTTGCTTGCGCGGTACATGGTCGATGTAGAAGTTTGAAAACCTCTCGGCCATGTGGATTGTCGCGTTGTAGTAGGGTACTAGATCTTCATGCCTGACCTCATACTCTCCGCGAACTTGGCTGATGATGAGTTTAGAATCACCGTATGCCTCGAGATTTTTAACGCCAATCTCATCGGCGAATTGCATCCCAATCAAAAGAGCGTTGTATTCCGCCACATTGTTGGAACAGGGCTCGGTTAACGAGATAGCTCGGGGAATCACGTAATTTTGTGGGGAGACGAGTACTACTCCTACCCCCGCAACTGTATGTCCCTTAGAGCTTGTTCTTGATGCACCATCGAAGAAAAGTTGCCATACTTGTCCTTCGAACAATGTCTGGGTCAGGCAGGCTTCGGCGACCTCGTCTGGGAGATCCTCGTAGAGTTTGGCTGCCCTGGGATCTGGGTGTTCAGCTAAGAAGTCCGCCACCGCTTGTCCCTTAATAGCCTTTTGTGGCAGAAAATGCATCTCATATTGTGATAGCAATATGGCCCATTTTGCCAGCCGGCCATTTAGTGAAGAAGGCTTTGTCATAAGTAACCTCAGGGGTTGACTTTGGATATGACATTTATGGTTTGGCCCACCAGATAGTGTCGCATTTTCTGAATGGCGAACACCAGTGCCAAACATTCCTTCTCGATCGGGTTGTACCGATGTTCGGCTCCGATCATCGTTCTACTTAGGTAGTAGATTGCTTGTTCTCGCCCTTGGTCATCATTCTGAGCTAGTAGAGCTCCCAAAGAATGATCCATTGATCGGACGTACACCAGGAAAGGCTTTCCGGATACCGGAGCTGCAAGGACTGGTGGTTGGGTGAGATAGCGCTTGATCTCCTCAAATGCTTGCTGGCAAGCGTCGTCCCAAATGAACGAAACGCCCTTCTTCATCAGCTTAGCGAAGGGTTGGCATCTCCCGGAGAGATTTGAAATGAATCTGCGGATGTATGCCAATCGTCTTTGTAATCCTCTGAGCTCCTTGAGGCTTCTGGGGGGTTGCATCTCTTGGATAGCACGGACTTTCTCCGGATCCAAATGGATTCCTGTGGAAGTCACAACAAACTCTAGGAATTTGCCACTGGCTACCCCCAGGAAGGACTTAGTGGGGTTCATCTTCAATTGATGAGCCCGCATGATGTCGAAGACCACCCTCAGGTCTGCTATGTGATCACCTTTAGTGCGGCTTTTCACCGCGATGTCGTCGACATAACATTCCACCGTTTTGCGTATCTGCCGATGGAAAATGGCATTCATGGCCCTTTGGTAGGTTGCCCCCGCATTTTTCAGACCGAAGGGCATGACGGTGTAGCAATATACCCCTAGAGGTGTCCTGAAGGAGGTGTGCTTTTCGTCATCGGGATACATCTTGATTTGATTATATCCTGAGAACCCGTCCATAAAGGACATTCGCTCGAATCCACAAGTATTGTCAATCATGACATCTGTGATTGGCAATGGGAATTCGTCTTTGGGGCAGGCCTCGTTTAGATCACGGAAGTCGATGCAGATCCGGATCTTCCCGTTCTTCTTGGCGACGGGGACGACGTTGGCTACCCAGTCGGGATGTTGTTCTTCCCGGATGAAGCCGGAATCGATGAGCTTTTTGACTTCTGATTGAATTGCCTCCATTATCTCTGGACGGAACCGTCGCTGCTGTTGTTTAACAGGCTTCATGTCCGGATTGATGTTGAGGCGATGCATAGCCACTTGAGGATCAAGTCCAGGCATGTCCTCATAATTCCAGGCGAAGACATCTATATACTCTTGTACAAGAGATATTAAATCCTTCTTCTCTGGAGGCGACAGGCCGTCACTTATGAAGATGGGTTTAGGATTGTCTTCATCTCCTAGGTTGACTTGAACAACCTTGTCTTCTGTGGGTGGCTCACGCTGTTCAAAGCGGATGTCCCAAAGAGCATTCAAATGTCTGATCCAAGGGTCTGTATCAGATTGGATCATTTCTTCATCTCCATCCTCCATATGGCTTGTCGAAACCATGTTTACTGAAAGCCCTTTGAAGATGTTGCCGACACTGACATCTGATTCCCATGACGACGTGTCTGATGAGCAGTCATGGCTTGACAGTCTCTCCGAATCAGAGGCTGATGGCACTGGAGTTGATATATAGCCCAACCCCCGGCGCGTCCGATGATAGTAATCAGAGGTTTTCCCTTTCGGTACAAAGGATCGAAGCAGTGTTCTTCTTCCTTTTCCGAAGTTCAACCCTGGCCTGTTGGTTAGATCATACCCCATGCGCTTCATCATCTTGAGCGTTCTCGGTTCATAATGATCGAACTGAGGGGATTCATCCTCACCTTCCGATTCTTCGTGGGGCATTGGTTCAGACGCGATTCGCCCAAAAAATATTGGTCTTTGGCCTTTTCGTCTGGCTGGAACCATGAATACAGACTCTTGCGCGTCACCATTATCTTGGTATGTCCCGAAGGATGATTTCACCGGTACATGCAAAGATGTCAAAGCATCTATTGCCGACCAGAGGTCATCATCCACGTCGGTACTAGTATCCGACGGTATTGAATCAGACTCACACGCAGGAAAATACGCGAAATCTAAATCTTCATTAATATACCAACCGCCTGCATCGTCGGTGGTATCAACATCGAGCTTATTAGTGCTCTTTACAAGTGGTTCCAACTCCCACAGGCACTCTTCTTTCTCTGGCTCAATGTCAGCTTCATTACCAGAGTCTGGCTCCTCTGGTTGTGGGGTTTCATTAGTCTCCTCCGGATCCTGATATAAGAGGGAATCCGTGAAATAATTTTCAACCCCTTTAAACGGATGCCTTTCGGCAATCAATGTTCGGACCTGTCCACTCTCGTCAATGTATTTCATGACTTGGTGGAGAGTAGAGGGAACGATGGAATTGCGGTGAATCCATGGTCGTCCCAGCAACAGGTTGTAGGAAGTGTCCACGTTAATGACGTAACACGTCACTTCCGACTTGAGGCTCCTGATCTGGCATTTGAGCTTGATCTTCCCCATCGGGCGGGAGCTGTTGGCATTGAACCCGTAAATAGTCGTCTGGGTAGGGCTCAGACGATGGGTAGGAATGCCTAGAAATTGCATGACCCGGCGAGGTATGATACTCAGCGCGGACCCTGGGTCTACCTGGATGCGGTTCACCTCGGATGACCCAATATACCCTGTGAAGTATAGGGGTCGGTCATGCTTCCCTTTAACCTGCATGTCATCTGTTGTGAAGGTGATGCAGGGAGCATTTGGGGAGGCGTGGAGGCAATCCTCTTCATCTTCCTCCCTTGGCACGCGGGTCATAAAGACCTCAGCATTTGCCAGAGCTTCTTGTAGAGCCTCTCTGGTTGACTTTGATAGCCTCAGGAGCTCATACAAGGTAATGCGTGCCGGGATGTTGGCTAATTGAGCCAAGACATCGAAGCGGTAAGGTGTCGAGGATCCTTCTGCTGCACCTTTTAGAAGAGCTCGAGAAAACCGAGTTTCTTTCTGTTTCTCCCCAGGCTGTTTAGAGGAGGGCTTTGCTGGCTCTGCAGCTGGTTGTGGAGAAGCCGCTGCTGTCTCGCCATACTGTTTCAGATATGCCTGCCCCGAACGGGTTCCTGCCGTTGGTGGGTCGGGTTCCGCGGCCAGGACTATTGTTTCCTCTTCTGAGTCAGTCAGCGAGGGAACATCAGTGTCCGCTTCTCGAGAGGAAGCGCATATCACATGGCAAGATGAAGTCTTCCCTTTGCCTTTGGACTTCCTGTTGGTCACAGTCGTCCATTGTTGCTCGTCGACGAGGTCAGGGTGGACCCACATGATTTCCCCTCGAGGTGTAGGGACGGGTACCAAGCCTTTCTCCCGCTGCTGATGAGGGTCTGTGTTGACCACCCTCAGTTCTCCTTTCGGGACAGAGATCACCCCCACGGGTGTCGGGGGTCGTGTCCCAAACTGGAGAATCGACGTCATGTTGGCCGTCATCTTCTTCTGCTCCGGTCGGAGTTTTAATAGCTCCGCGTCAATCAGAGCTTGAAGGATGTCCTTAAAGACATAGCAGCTTTTGGTAGGATGTCCGAGCATCCTGTGGTATAAGCAGTAGGTGGGATTGTCGGTCTTGCCGACTTCCTCCGGGCGCCTAATTTCAGGGAGCTTCAGTCGATTGCTCTTTTTGAGTAGCTTGAAGAGCGAATCGACGTGTTCCTCCTTGAAGGAATACTGCTTGTTGGGGCGCGGCTGGCTTGAAGAGCCACTTGCCCTGCCTGTTTGAGGCTTGGTGGGAGATTTGGTCTCCGTCGCCAAATTATCCTTCCGCTTCGTCTGGAGGGATGTGTCTGGTGCCGGTGCACGCCTTGTTGACCTCTCTGGCCTGGGCCTGCCTTCTTCCGCTCTGACGCGGGCAACAATCTCCTCAGCCTGTTCACCTTGCTGGACTAATTATTTCCAGGTGCAGCTTTCAGCAACTCCTATTTGAGCAAGGAGTGAGGTTTGGAGATTATGGCGACATGTTTCCACCAGGGTGGCCTGGGTCATGCCGCTTGGACATCGGAGCGCCATGTTCCGAAATCTTTCTACGAAAGACTTGACGGACTCTCCCTTTCGCTGTTTTGTAGCTAAAAGGGTAGGCATTGTGACCTCCGAATCATCTTCGAAGAAGCGTGTTAGAAACAGCTTCTCCAAGTCGCCCCAGTTCTTGATGGAACCTTCCGGGAGCTTCATAAACCATTCAAAGGCCAACCCTTTTAGGGTGCCAATGAATAGGCGTGCCAGGATGGCATCGTTATCTACCACATTCCCGGTCTGGGATTTGAAGTAGTAGATGTGCTGGTTGGGTGACCCCTTCCCGTCAAATGCTTGGAGAGTTGGAGCCTTGAACTTAGGAGGGTACGGGACTAAGTCCCACTCGGCCGGATAGGGCCGGACTACTCCAGCTTCTTGGAGGCCTTTACGGTTGGTAAGGGCCTCGAGGCGCTGCTCCAGTTGACTCATTCTTTTAGCATGAGCCTTTCCCGGGGTCTGGTCGCTTCTTGCCTGCGACGAGGGCTTGGACACATCCGAGGTAGATCGTCGTGTCTCGTCAGAAGATTCGGAGGGTGGGCTTCCTTCTTTTCTCCCTTTGCCCTTCGGTCGTCTAGGAGGAGACCTCGCTCTTTCTTCAAGCAATTTCTCGAGCATATGCTTGAGGGAGTCAATGGATCTCTGTTGAGAGGCGATTATATCCATCTGGTGCTTCTGCGTCTGTTCTAAACGCCTGGCCGTCTCCTCAGGAGTGTCTGCCATGTAGGCGGAAGCCTCCTTCTCGACGGAAGAGTTTGAAGCTTGCGACCCCACTACAGCAGAGTGAGAATCACCCGTTCTAATGCCGCGGGCTAAGGCATTATAGTCAATTGGGGGAATGGCCCCCGTCCGGGTGCGAGTGTGTTGATACACTCCTTCCGGTACAGAGTCAGACTCGGAGTCATCTGGGCTGACTGCAATTTGTTTCCCTTACTCATGCTTGTCATATTGGCAGTGAGCTCCGGGTACTCGACGTCAGAGAAGGTTCTCCTCCTGTGGGAGCGTCTTCTTTTGGCTGACGGGGGAATCAGGGTCAGCTGTCTAATTAAAGACGACTGGTGCACGCCTGACTCGCAATGGCATCCAGAGAGCATCTGGATGAGCTGTTGACAGCAGCATGGAGAAGTGGCCTGATTGGCACTCCTTTTCCTTGTCAAATATCCCTCAAATCCGTGGGAGAGGGATTAAATAGACTAGCCTCGCGACGTGGAAGACGGGAGGAAGTCATGCGCTGTTCAGCCTGGACACAGGTTTCAGAAACGCGGCTGTCGCGTCGCGGCTGCGTTACGCGCGTCTGGCGTCTCTGTTGATATGAGACGTGACTTTCGCGTTGCTGTCTGCTGCGTTGGAGCAGAGAGACTTGGGAGAGAGTGGGCTGCTGGGCCCCACGCCTATGGGCGCGTGCTTCCTGCGTTTGACAAGACGCAGAAGCTTCGCTTTGGCGTTTGGCAAGTTGGTCTCCAGAGGGCCCAACTTGGGGAGTCTCGCGTTTGGGTCGCCAAACGCGGATCTCTCGCACTGGACGAGGTGCGGGCAAGGCATCGGATCGTACGCTGCGTTCAACCCCAGTCAGAAAACCAATGGTTCCGACCGAGTGTTGACGCGCGCGTCTTCTCTGTCGACGCTCGGCATTCCGATTGCGCCGTGGAGGAAGAGAGAAGCCAACAACTTCCTGGTTTGTAGAACCAGGGGTGTTTGCCACGCGGGTCTCCTGAGAGACGCTGACGCGGGCGTTCTGTGCGACACGGTCGATCGCACTAGTAGATGTGCCGGGGACCACGCGGGCCTTCGGAGAGGCGTTGGCGCGTGTGCTCTGCGCGACGCGGTTGATCGCAGTAGAGGTGTCTGAGGTTACGCGGGCCTTCGGGGAGGCGTTGGCGCGTAAACCAAACTTGGCACGGTGGGCAGCAGGAGTACCCGACAGAGCCTCAGATTGGGCTTCAGGGGGCTGTCCACTTGAGACCCTGCGGCAGACGCGGGTCTTTGGGCTCTTGGAGCCAGAAGAGAGGAACTCTTCATACTTCGCCTGGTCGAACTCGACGACGAGGGATTCGACCATTTTACCCTTACGGAGAACGTCATCTTGCACCACGGTGCGCTCGTCAGTAACGAAGGTATTCCCCAGCGGAGTCGCCATCTCTTGTAGGGGCCGGAAAACTTGGTGGTCAGAGAAAGTGGTTTTAGCTGTAAAAGATTTCCTTGATTCAAGCGAAACGATTACAACCAAAAGAACTACTCTTCCCTCTTTTCCAGTTACAAGGGAGGGAGGATGTCTGAATCTTCCCTTTGTTTAAGGCTGGGTTCTTCGTGTGGCGATGGAGAGTGAATCTTGTTCTCCGTTGACCAGATGACCGTCCTGGACCGTCGGGGGTCTTCTCTTCGGTCGGTAGAAAGAGTAACTCAGCTCCGTCTACCAAAACTCTCAAAGAGGAGGTAGGCGAAGAGCGGCTAGTACTCAGTAAGCTCGCTGAAGAGTCGTGCTTCTCTCTTGATGATCCTCCTGCCTGGATTCGATCGATTTTTGATGATGCCTTATCCCAAAGCTCTCTCTCTCTTCAAAAACTCCAATCTTCTGCCCAGCTTCGATCTTCTCAAAGTTCTCTCCCTTCTCCAAAAACTCCGATCCTCTCTTCATAGCAAACAAGGCTATTTATAGGGATCTCAGGGGGTGAAGGTGCCTCCTGAAAACGCTCCCGAATGAGGGGCCACTACCCGCTACATGCGCGGTGACTGGCCCCGCAATCAGGGCAGTTGCAACTGAGACGCGGGCGTTGGGCCGAACGCGCCTTGAAGTTTGAGACGCGGGCGTCGAGCCAAACGCGCCTTGAAGTTTGAGACGCGGGCTTCAGGCCTTCACGTCTGGATGCTGAGGCGCGGCGTCGGGCCGACGCGCCTTGATGCTGAGACGCGGGCTTCGGGCCGACGCGTCTGAACGTTGAGACGCGGGTGTAGCGCCAACGCGTCTTAATGCTGAGACGCGAGCATCGATTCCTCGCGTCTAGAGCTTGAGACTCTGCTTCCTTAATGGCTGGTCTGTTAGTCATTTTTAGACAGCCTACACCAATGTGGGACTAAATGCTTTTAGCTACCTTTAGTCCCGTTTTGGCTTTGAATTAGGCAATCTTTAGACTTGAATATCTCATTCATTCGAAGTCGGAATTGAACATGTGAATATACCACGTTCATCCCCAATGGAAGGAGAACACACTCCAACCATCATCCAATTGATTCGATCAACGAATCTCGCCATAATTCAACTCGAAGATTCATACTTATATCTTCAATTCCAACAATCCCCCACAATGAATGGAGATTCAAGGAAATGACACACAAAGAGACTGACTCTATTGTGAAAGGTACTTGAGAAAAGAAACTGCATAAGGATAGGTGAACTAGGTCTTGAACCTTCCATAGCGAAAGCTTTATCGGACTTACTGGCTAATCAGTGAACTAGGTCTTGAACTGTTAGCCGTTAGTGTAAGCCAAGTCAACAAGCTTCACACAGTGACTTTCCAAATCACTTTGGTTCTCGGTTGTGTCCGTTTTGGCCCTGGACATTCTTGGTTTCAGAGAGTATCTTTAGGGAATAACAGCCTCCATTGAAATTCCCAAAGAGCCGACCCAACTCTATACTCACATAGGTGATGGACCTATTAAGAGTAGTCTACTCTACTCCACTTGTTTAGTAACAAGATATAGGCATCATTAAAAGCGTTAAGCTTATGCTTAATCCACTTGTAGAAAAGCACTTATGTGCATCTTAGGAATGGATTGGAGTCAAACTCCCAAGTGCTTACTTGCTGAGTCAATCATAACTAGTTTTTCCTCTTGAACTTAGTCCGTGGGATCTCCAGTCGCTAAGTGAGGTTTCCATTAAGCTGACTCGGTAAGGTTAGGCTTTTAGACCCATTCCCCTCGATGCGCAGTTTATACGCTCTCCACTTAAACCTTTAGTAAGCGGATCCGCTAAATTATCCTTTGACGATACAAAGTCAATAGAGATAATTCCATTTGAGAGCAACTGCTTCACGGTATTATGTCTACGACGAATATGTCTAGACTTACCGTTGTATATAACATTTTGTGCCCTAGATATAGCTGCTTGATTATCGCAGTGTATACATATAGCGGGCACTGGCTTTTGCCATAATGGTATATCTTCTAAGAATTGTCGAAGTCATTCTGCTTCTTCTCCAGCCTTATCTAAGGCTATGAATTCCGATTCCATAGTGGAACGGGCAATACATGTTTGCTTAGAAGACTTCCATGATACCGCTGCTCCTGCTAGAGTAAATACGTATCCGCTAGTTGATTTTGATTCTTCAGAATCTGCAATCCAATTAGCATCACTGTATCCTTCCAGTACAGGTGGATACTGTCCATATCTTAAGGCATATTCCTTGGTATGTGATACGTAACCCAATACTCGTAGTAGAGCGGTCCAATGTAGATCACTAGGATTGCTAGTGTATCTACTTAACTTGCTTACAGCGTAAGCAATATCGGGTCTAGTGCAATTCATCAAATACATTAGACTTTCGATAATCTGAGAGTACTCCAACTGGCGTATTCCAGTTCATGTACTCTTATGAAGGTGGACGTGTGGGAGAAAAGGATTTGTATTCTCTTTTATCCCATGATCCTTGAATCTTTCTATCATCTTATCCACATAGTGAGATTGAGATAGACTGATTCCATCTGGTGTTCTGGTGATTTTAATTCCTAAAATTACATCAGCAACCCCCAGATCCTTCATGTCAAAACTGTTGGATAACATTCTTTTAGTGGACTTAATAATCTCAATTAGTCCCAAGTATCAACATGTCGTCTACATAAAGACAAACAATGATACATGCGTTTCCAACTGTTTTTGTGTAAACACACTTATCACATTCATTGATAGTGAATCCATCTTTGATCATGACACTATCAAATTTCTCATGCCATTATTTTGGAGCCTGCTTTAAACTGTATAAGGATTTTACCATTTACACACCTTGTGTTCTTGGCCCTTGACTTTAAATCCTTCAGGTTGCTCCATATATATCTCTTCATTTAATTCACCATTTAAGAATGCAGTCTTGACATCAATTTGATGGATATCTAAGTTATGCAATACTGCTATTGCAATCAACATCCGAATGGACGTTATTCTTGTTACTGGTGAATAAGTATCGAAGTAGTCAAGTCCTTCTTTTTGTCGATAACCCTTGGCTACTAATCTAGCCTTGTACTTATCGATAGATCCATCGGGTTTTAATTTTCGTTTGAAAATCCACTTACACCCAATTGGTTTACTTTCAGGAGGCAAGTTTACCAATTCTCAAGTATGATTACTTAGTATGGATTCTATTTCGCTATTTATAGCTTCTTTCCACATTTGTGCTTCTGGGTTGACATAGCCTCTTTAAATGTTTGAGGCTCGCTCTCAATAGCGTATGCTATGAAATCTGGACCAAAAGATTTTGAGATTCTAGATCCCTGACTTCTTCTTGGTTCAGTTTCCGCATTAACATTCGGTTCCTCGGAACTTTCGTCCCTGAACGCCATCTCGTGTGTTCTTTTCCCAGAAGTCTTATCTGCTTCCCGTTTGTATGGAAAGATATCTTCAAAGAACACAGCATCTCTCGATTCGATAATCATGTTTACATGAATATCTAGTATTTCTGATTTATAAACCAGAAATCTGTAGGCACTACTATTCAAGGCATAGCCTATGAATATGCAGTCCATAGTTTTTGCTCCCAACTTAGTCTTTTTAGGTAATGGTGCTAGCACCTTTGCTAGGCACCCCCACATTTTGAGGTAATGATAGGAAGGTGTCCTTCCATGCCATAACTCGAATGGTATAAGACTAAGTTTCTTGTGGGGTACTCTATTTAGAATATAATTTGCAGTTAATAGAGCTTCCCCCCACAAGTTCTGCGGAGCTCCAGAACTTACGAGCATGGAATTGACCATCTCCTTCAAAGTTCTGTTCTTCCGTTCAGCAATTCCATTTTGCTGAGGAGTATATGGTGCTGTTGTTTGATGTATTATACCAAAACTAGCACATAACTTACTAAAATCATTTGATTCATATTCTCTGCCTCTATCGGATTTTAGAATCTTGATTTTCTTGTTGAGTTGATTCTCAACTTCGGCTTTATATGTTATAAACATATTTATTGCCTCATCCTTACTGTTTAAAAGATACACATAACAGTATCTTGTACAGTCATCAATAAAAGTAATGAAATACTTTTTACCGCCTCTAGTTGGCATAAACTTCAAGTTACACAAATCGCTATGAATTAACCCTAAAGGTTCTGTATTTCGATCAATTGAGTGAATGAATTTTTGCCAACTTGGCCTCAACACAAATCTCACACTTGCGAATTTCTTTCAAGTTGAGTTTAGGACTATATCTCAGATTAGACAAGTTCTTCAAAAACTTGTAATTTACATGCAAATAAACAGAAGAATTTCTTTTATTTATAAGCTTCGGGTACAAATACACAGACTTTTTATCTACCACTGCAACATTGGCTTTAAAAAAGTCCATCAACAAGATAACCCTTTCCCACATACATCCCTCCCTTAGTAAGTACAAATTTATCGGATTCAAACACCATTCTAAATCCTTTCTTACTAAGTATTGATCCGGAGATCAAATTCTTACGGATGTCTGGAACATGAAGCACATCATTAAGAGTAAGCTCTTTCCCCGATGTCCACTTCAGGATAACCTTGCCTTTTCCTTCAACCTTTGAGACTGCTGAATTTCCCATGAATAGTTGCTCATCTTTCTCCAGTATTTGATATTCAGAGAATAATAATTTCTCAGAGCAGATGTGCCGAGTAGCCCAGTGTCTACCCACCAATCCTTATTATTGGTTGTCAGATTCACTTCTGACACCACAGCTGAAAGGCTTGGAGACTCATGGTCGGTCAAGTTTGCCTGTGGGTGGCTTTTCTTGTTCTTCTTGAGACGGCTGCGACATTCATTCGCCTTATGCCCCTCTTTGTTGCAGATGTAGCAGGTTCCTTTGAAGCGCATGTTCTTGCCTTCTTGGACCTTGCCTTTGTACCCCTGGGAAGTCTTCTTCCGCTTTAAGCCTTTGGAAGTAGACGCTTTCCCTTTGAGTCTTCGATCACATTAGCTTTTGCTTCGTAGGAGTTCTTGCTGCTCCTTTTCTCGGACTTACTGTTGTCCTCCTCAATTCAAAGCCTCACAATGAGATCTTCTAACTTTAACTCCTTTCGCTTGTGCTCAAGGTAGTTCTTGAAATCTCTCCATGAAGGTGGGAGTTTCTCCACGATAGTAGCAACCTGAAAAGTTTCAGGTAGGATCATACCTTCGGCTTCTATCTCGTGCAAGATAAGTTGGAACTCTTGCACCTGACTATTACAGTCTTGCTGTCCACCATTTGTACTCCAGAAATCGTCCTACGACGAACTTCTTGGTACCAGCATCCTCAGTCTTGTACTTCTTGTCAAGACTGGCCCATAACTTCTTTGCCGTTGTGATAGGACTGTAGACATTGTAAAGAGAGTCATCCAGTCTATTTAAAATATAATTTTGGCAAAGGAAGTCACATTGAGTCCATGCATCAGTTGCAGGATCTGGTGGATCTTCTTGCAGGAATCTGACCAGAAGAAGAGTGGTCAAGTAGAAGAGCATCTTCTGTTGCCACCTCTTGAATTCTGTGCCATCAAATTTTCCTAACTTCTCCGGCTTTGGGTTAGGAAGTGGAGTTGGCATCAAAGCTTGCATGTTTGGTGCCTTGCTTGAGCTATCTTGATTTGTCTCAGATATTTTCTGCAAGTTCAAGCAGAACAGAAGTAAGAAACCATAATTGTCTTAAGATTGTTGGATTTCTGCTTAACAGGAATCAATCTGACAACTAATCAAGATCACTGATATATCAACAATCTAATTGGCCAGGTCGGCAAATATCAGGTGGGAGGTTTTCCGTTCAATAGAACGTTCCTTAATTTAAGAACCACCTTTCAATTTCCTTCCTTGGTTAAAGCACCAATTAGACTGAATCTAAGTCAGTCTCGATATACTGTAAAGTATATCCCCTGTATAAAGGATTTAATCCACTTATACAGTATTTAGAGTGAGGTACGCTTAGAGCGAATCTCCTTAAGACAATTATGTCTCCCGCACCGGTGCTAACAGGATAATGGACGCTGGTCTCCCAAGATACAACACTCTTTCACGGTATTTGGATAGCACTACCAAATCACCGTACGGTCGAATCGTAGTCAACCAGTACCTTCACAGGATCGTTGAAGCAGCGGTACAAGGACAAATTTCAAACGAATATTTGCCTCTACTCTCTGGAGGAGCACCCACTGTTGAGGACGAAGGAAAGTTGAAGAATTTTTTCTTCAGAAGTACCAGATTCAGACAACAATTCTTATAAAAGAATCTGTTGAATTTTCTGATTCCTCTTTCAGAACAATTTTGCAGAATCTCCGTTGGAAGTCGCTTCGGAAACCGAGTTACGAATTTCCCACTTCACGCTGGAAGTCGCTTCAGAACTTCACCGCCAGTTCAGATGCAGAGCTTCAGAACTCAGATAGAGAGAGATTGTTGTTGGTGTGTTTCAATTGAGAGTTTGGAGTGCTTTATATAGAACTCTAGGAGGGGCCAACAGGTTCGAACCCAAACCAAAGGCTGCAACCTTTGGCCCAGCAGTCGTGTCTGTTGGCAGCCCAATAGTCGCAACTTTTGGCAGTCCAACTGACGCGGAGCGGTCTGTTGGCGAGCGGAGCGGGTCCGGTCTGGTTCGGGTAGCGGAGCGGATCTGGTTCGGATCATACCTTGAGACCTGATTCAAAAAGAATCAGGCCAGGTAGGGAACCCGAACCCGAACCAAACCCAGACCCGAGCCGGCGCCGGCGCCAGCGGCGGCGCGCGCATGCCTGTATATGCGGGCATAGTTCCCTCCTTTTCGCGCGCGAAAACTCCAAGTACCCAAAGGGCACGCCCTTTGTTCTCAATTTTCTCTATTTATACACCACAAACTTTCATACCCTGGCCAATGTGGGACTATGCTTTTAGCTACCTTTAGTCCCGTTTTGGCTTTGAATTAGGCAATCTTTAGACTTGAATATCTCATTCATTCGAAGTCGGAATTGAACATGTGAATATACCACGTTCATCCCCATTGGAAGGAGAACACACTCCAACCATCATCCAATTGATTCGATCAACGGATCTCGCCATAATTCAACTCGAAGATTCATACTTATATTCTTCAATTCCAACAGAAATATCAGCGTTACACAGTGCTTTCGTGCTTTCATTTTTGCAGTTTATTCCTCTTGGGAATTATGGAGTTACACTTCATGTTTGACTCCTTATCCAAATTAAACTCTACTTCTCTCTTGGTTTTTTCGCCAAAGCTTAATCAATAGGGTGTTATTAGACAGAAAGTTTAGAAAAAGCTTGTCAGATATATAATAGTATTTTTTTTAAATTATAAAAATGCAACAAATCAAATCATAAATATTTTAATCAACTAAAAACTTGTTCTAAGCATGCAACTAATATAAAGAAATTAAAAAGAACATAAATTGCTGGCCTGTGATGATGTAGTCGTGCAGAAGTACTGTCCTAAAAAAAATAGTCGGTCTCTCGTTCGGATCTTAAGCGACATCCTCTCCTAACGTAAAAACTCCCTTGATAGATCAACACTCAGCTTAGGACGATAAGTTAGGTCTCTGCTCAGGCGGAGATTCGTTGTCCCGAAAGTGAAAAAGAATATTGAGAAATCACTAAAACTTGAATCAGAAAATCAGAATTGTGAACCATATTTTTATAAGAATTTTGTGGGAGAAAGAGAGCGTTTGGATGTAATTATTTCATGTACTGAGATGGATGAAATGAGACAGTATTTATAGCATTCGAACATCCTGCAGTTGCAACAGCTTCCGCGAAGATCGTGCATGTTCAAGTTGTTGCAACAGCTTCAGATCGTGATCTATTCTACTTTGAAGGGGTCCAAGAAGAACAGTCAAAAACTCGAAAATTAAGAAAACATTAAAATAAAAATAAAAAAAGTTTCAGGTTCAAGAACCCTCCTGAATTGAAGCATTCGTGTCCGCAAGTTGTAGACGCGCGCCACCGAACCCGACTGTAACATCCCGAATTATTAAACCCTGATTTAATAATATAAATCTTGTGTTATTAAGTTGATTGAGTGTGTAATAAATTTCAATTTAATTTGGGAATGTCAAGTGGTATGTATGAATATACCTATACCATAGTTATTATGTAACTAGTACTTCAATGAGAGGATATACTAGTATTATACTTGAATACATGTATCTACCAAGAAAATACAATCATGACAATTTTATATATATATATTTTGTTAGTGGAGGAGTAGGTGTGCATGAGAGGAGAGATCAATGGCCTAGATTTTCTTGTTTTGGGGGATTGGACACTTGGATGAAAGGGGTGACAAACTTGTAAAATTGTGGAGTAGGGATCTTAAAAGAGTCAAGAAAATTTTCATCTCTTCATTCTCATCCTAGAGAGGACTTTTCCATGGAGAAAGAACCCAAATGAAACCTCATCTCTATTTCTTAATCCTTATTTCTCTCCCTTTCTTTTCCTCTCTTCTCTTTCTCTCCCCCTCTCCCCTTGGATCTGGGACTGCGCGCGCGCACAGGAGGCCAAGCGGCGGCCTGCCGGCCAGGCGGCGACCAGCCAGCCGCGACTGGGCAGCGGCGGCCGGTCGGGTCGGATGTTGGTGAGTGGGTTTTCTCCCTTTTCTCTCATTTCTCAAATTTCATCTTTTGAAATCCTAGATCTTGATCTCTTGATTTGAGTGAAATTTTTCCCTTGAGCTATTCATGCAAATATTCCTTGAAATTTCATGACTTTTTAAAGTATATAGTGGTCTAAATTTGATCTTAAGATTATTGAGTTAATCTAATTGTATATAATTGATGGGTAAGGAGGTTGCATGATAGGGTATATCATGTAGTGATGGAGTCTATAAATTTTCAGATTTGGTTTAGATCTCAAACCTTGAAATTTCAATCTCGCATTTTACTTTGATAGTGATGAAGCTTTCATTGAGAGATATGTGAGACTAATTTGTGAGCAATATTGTTCTTTCTTAAATTAGATCAATTCTTAAAAGAATCATTGGACTAATGCATGATGAACTTGCTGGGTGTTGCTAATTCTTGTCTTATAATAGAACTTCTTCTTGTGGTTATGTAACTCTCTTGTTTATATGCAACTTAGCCTCTTGGCGAAAAACTAATAACCCTATGTGAAGCATAGTGTTCAAAGAAGGGTTATGGTTTTGAGTTGGTTTGATTTTTATCAAGAAGCATACTCTCTTGTGTTATGTATATGATTATGTCTTGTGAATTCTGAGGTTGGTATTGGTTATCTTTAAGTAGGCAAGGTTAAGCCGAAATTTTGAGTGTCATTATATTAAAAGTTCAAGTAACGATCAATGTATTATTAGAAGACAAGATTAATCCTAAGAGTCAATTAGTTTAATAAATTTGGGGATCGTGGCAGATGGGTGAGATCAAGTTTATAAATCTCTCCTAACCATCAGTGTAGATTGAGCTTCTTGAAGTTTCTTACACTTGTGATGGTTGAGCTTCTTACCACTCTTACATACATAACTATGAAATCAAATCAAAATTTGATCTTGGTGATGTTAGTGAGATAAAAAGAAAATTTTTATGATATGATTTACACTATGAAGTTGGAGATGGTTTAAAGAGGGGATAGTGATAAATTAAGTAGTGATAGAATTATGAATGTTCTTATAAAAATTGCTCGTGATCAAAAGTCTAAATATTTAAGTTCATAACTTACTTATGATCTAATTTAGATGAAGAAATAAAAGGAAAAGTTAAGAATTTGTTTAGTTCAAAGCACTTTTGAAATAGTAATACAAAGCTGTTAAAGTCTGTCCGAATCTGAAACTTGAAACTTGGAGTTTCTTTTATAGGGATATTTAAAAGAAAATAGGTCATGTGATATACCTTTGGAAAGCAAATCGAGTATACTTTCCAACGGCTCTTACGGTGTCCTAATCAAAGATCTGTGCTGGGAATTATCGTTGAAAAATGACAAACTAGTTGAAAGTATCAAGTTGCAGAATTTTGGATGTCTAAAAGATTTTTCTGTTTATTAGGACTGTTCGTGCGAATTAAGCTGGTCATGTAATATATCGTTAGAAAGATCAGTAAGTCTAAATTTCAATGAAAGTCTCTGTGTCTCATTCTAATATCAAAAATAGGAGTTACGATAAAAACATCTTCGATTGTTAGGGAGGTCAGATCCGATGAAAAATATTTGGGTGGGATCTATGTGAAAGTTATTGAATTTATATGTAGGCATGTTGTACTGAGTATAGAACTAAACACATTTCTTTCAGTAGCGCATGTTATGAACACGGGTATATCATACCTATTTATTAAAGTATTGACCCCTTATAATAATGTCTCATTAACGGTGTTGCATGTACACTCGGTTTGTTGACAATTATCCTCAGACTCAAATTTGCTTTAGCTCTACTAGAAATAGGGAATTATTGTGTTATGGACTCCAAAACATATATTTCACCCTAACACATAATCCCTTCGTGGCCTAGTAAACTGGACTATGAATAGAGTATTTATTGGCATATGGTCAGTGAAAATTTCTGAAACGCCGAAAGTTACTGGTGAAGATGATAGTCCTATCAATTTTAATTAACTGATAAATGGACAAGTTAACGGCCAGCACTAATTATATTGGTAATAAACTAATAAATGAGTGAACATGGATACTATTTGAAAGGAAAGATTTTCTTATTGTAATATCAAAACTTGGGAATCAGAGTGATAGAATTGGTAGTATCAGACCAGTGCTGACGGAAATCCAAACAGTTTCAACTCAATTCATGAATAAGTGAGAATAGTTGTTATAGATATATATAATCTTGATTGCGACCACAGTATTTTCATCGTGTCGAAAGAATTTAAGTAATAACGGATTGTTAGGCCTTATTAACTTGTACGTTAAATCAAGAAAGTTGTATTCCAATTAACTAGCATGTGTGAGACATTCGCTTCTCCTTATAGTCTCACTTACCCATCCGTCTAGCCAGGATCTTCGAGAAAGTAATACCTTTTCATACAGATAGTGTATACGCCATAAGGTAACCAAACTTAAGACATACTTGAAATGATTACTTTCAATCATATGTATTATATCTTATCAATTCTTATTAAGTCCCCTTTCTTTTGAGTATAATGTCTTGAAATACGCCATGGGTTAAATAGTAATTGTGACGTTTCAAATTATTCTAGTCAAAGGGGATAAACCAATTATCTGAGATGATGACCAAATTAAGTGAGTCGTAATAATGAATGTTTAGAAATCCCGTAAAAGAAAGATTTGAAAGTGGGAAATTGGTATTCGACATATATACATATGTTCCTACCTATGGTCGTTATGTATATGTAAAACCTTGTGAACATGATCGTTCTTCTATTCAAATATATTTAAGAGCATCACATAGAAAGTACCCATATGATATATCTACACACATATACAATGTTACAAGGAAAAAGGGATAGCTTCACCATCTTATGGTCGAAAGAGTGTCTATTGCGGTAAATTAGTACTTACACTAAACGTGGATAGTCTTGCGAGTATTAGACACTGAACCAACATTTAATTCATGTTCACCATGAAAGGGATAATAAGGCAGGCTTAGAACTGAACACAATCTTATATAATAAGTGTTGCATTTAATATAGAATTTTGAAATATGGTGTACAAGGGCATTGACATGTACATTACTGAATAGAAATCATTATGATTGATATGAATATGATGGGTGTATATCACTTGATTTATGTACATAATATACATGGGTGACATGTTCTGATTAAGCAATTGTGTGAATATTCCTATAAGAATACAATCTAATAGATAAACATTAATTGAGAGTATGATTGCTTTTATATAGGAAATGATGTGCATGATGTATGAATCTTATGGAATTGGATGCGCTGATATTGTGCTGTTATATATGTACACATTGTGTTACGGAGGAAGGGACCCGTATTGCACGGGCGGAGTGCGAAGACGGTGCCATATATACATATATCTGGAGGAAGGGACCCGTATGACATGGGCGGAGTGCGAAGACGGTACTATATATCATATTGGGAGGAAGGGACCCGTATTGCACGGGCGGAGTGCGAAGACGGTGCTATGATATACATAAATTGCATCCTTACAAATGATTGAGAATGAATGGCTATGTGTGATACATGTGTGTGTGTGACGCTAGGGGATGTTTGAGGTGTTATCATATATAATAGTGAAAACATCAGAATACAGATTTAGCTGATTGAAATGAAATACTGTAAATTGTGTGAAAGTGTACGGGTTAAATCCATGCATTACTTGAAGTGTGATGCGATATTGTATTTGAGAAGTATGATATGATTATATGTTATATAAGTATGGCTTGTGATGTATGTGTTATCTGAATGCATAAACTAGGTTTGGCATAACTATGATGGTTGGTGTATTATAGCGTGGAATACATGCACGTGAGTAATACACACTATGTACACATAAGACGAGAAAGTTTGTTTATTTAACTCATAGACCTTATCACACGGAAAGATGAAATCCGAGAAAGAAATTGGGGAGTACGATCATAAGAGTCTGATCGTCCTCAGAAATTTTAGAGACCGGGGTCTTGATTTTTAAACTATGGGATGCCTCTGATTCTTTGTCTTCATACTGTTTCAGATTTTTTTTATTACGTGAATATTCATGCTCTCATTGATATATTATCATTTCTTGATTTATCCCTACCTTACTCACTGAGCTGTCGAGCTCACCCTCCCACAGACTGGTATATTGCAGGTTGCTTGGAGGCAGGGGTCAGGGTTATGCTGCGCGGGGTTCATTCTGAATCAATCCAATCTTAGTACTCTGGATCATTTGTGCTTGTTAATGATACATGTGGGTCATGGGATAGATGATTAATCTTGTGTGTATATATATAATATATATTATAATATATATATATATATATATATATATATATATATATATATATATATATATATATATAATATAATATATGTATGTATGTATATATATATAGAGAGAGAGAATCGTTGTAGTAGTTTCATTTCAAGTTGACATTTGAGTATCTTTTATTGGGTTGTGATAACAAGAAGTGTATTAAATATGATGATCATGAGAAGTTGAAATTTTATCATTTCTGAAATTCTATGGATGCCGAGAGGGAAACTCTAGAGTTTATATTGTTATGTTTCTCCCATAAGTAGGCGATGTCAAGCCGAATATATCTTCATGATTGTCTGGATAATTATGAGTTCAGTTATATGATTGGATTGAGAATAAGTAGCTGATGTTAGCCGAAATTATCATATTTGTATTGGATATCATATCCGACTAGTAATTAAAATGGAGGTGCTGCTGAAATTTTTTAAGAATTGGAAATGATTTTAATAATTGGTCGGTTATAGGGATGTTTATGTAAATTGAGGATGTAGAAAACCTGGGACCGTTACACCGCCCGATTCGACGTATGTGCGTATGTGTAGGGAGTGTGACAATGCCCAACTATTCATAACAAGAGGCTTGAGAGGAGTTAACATATATGCTACTCAACCTCTATCTCCTATCGAATGTGAGACTAAAACTTAAATAAATGGAGGAAAACTCACCCCGACAGAAGAAAAAAGCCAACAAACCCAACAAATCTTGCACATCAAAACGGTGTGTTAACGAA